>VFFE01005196.1:0-185611 GCA_008921705.1 Burhinus oedicnemus
GGGTGCCGGGGTGCCACGGGTGTCCTAAAGCCCTGTGCTCTCTCCAGCTGCACGGTGCCGGGCAGGGGTGAGCACCGGTCCTGCGCCTGCCGGAGCCGCTCCCAGGTACCGGGCTTGAAGCAGGTTAGTGGCCCCGGCTCAGGAAGGATGCCGGTGGACAGGAGCTGCCCGCAGAGGAGCCGGGACTGGCTGTGACGCCGTGGGTCGGTGATGGAGCACGGTGTGGTTTCGGAGCCAGTCATGCCACGGTGCCTGTTACTCGAGTCAAGGAGCTGCCACGGTGGGGAGAGCCTGGGGCTGAGGGGAAAGCGGGGCACGTCCCGTCCTCGGCAGGCATGTGGCGGAGTGCCATCGGCTTTCTCCTCTGTGGGGCAGGGGGACATTTGCCATCCCCCTGTCACCTGGTGGCATCAGTCTGTCCCTGAGTGAGTCTCTGTCGGCCCATGGGACTTGACAACCTGTCGCAATCCTCTCCCTCTTTCTTGAGCTCTCTGCGGGTGGGAGCAGCTGAGGACAAGCCCACCTCTTGGAGGGGAGATGGAGGCCACCTTCAGATCTTGCCCTCTTCCAGGGGCCTCTTCCTGTGCCTTGGCGGGGGACTCGGGGCTGTGGTGGAGCCCCAGGGTCCCTCACCTCCCGCTCCTCACATGTGGCAGTTCTTGTTTTGCAGGTGCAGCCGGGTGTGTAGCAACGTTGCTCCACGATGCAGCCATGAACCCTGCCGAAGGTAACGATGGTCCTGGCCTGTCAGGGAGGGGAGGATCGGGGGCTGCCTGCGCCGCTCAGGTCCCCTCTGTAGCGCAGAGGGTGCTGTCCTGTCCTCGTTGCTTGCCCAACTGCAAGGATCCTTTGGCAGCCAGTGGCTGTGGCTCCAGTTAGGGAGCCTGGTGGCTGCCTATTATGGAGGGGGTGGGCAAAAGAGGTTAATTCTGGGGAGCGCAGCAAACCCCAGCTTAGGGGTAGCTGCAAGAGCACCGGCCTTTCACCCAGGGGTTTGGCTGGGGACAGTTACCTGGAGCAGGAGAGAAGGCAAGAGAGATGTGGTCCATACTGCTGAAGTTAGTCCGAGTGCGTGGAAGTTGGGCATTGCTGCGGTGAGGACTTGGGAAGATGTGATACGGTTCTGGGCCTGCGTTCAAGAAGAAAATTAAAAGAACAGAGTACAAAAAGCATGCTAGAGAAGTTAGGAGAAGGGAGATCTTGTGTTGTGGAATGTCTGGAAGATGCTGATTTTGTTGAACCTGATATGTATGAAAAAGGCAGAGGGAGTTTGTAATTGAAGTCTGTGAACGTGGTGGGAGAAGGGGGAATAACAAGGAAAGGCCAGTCATGAATGTATTTTCTCCTCTTAAAACTGGAAGGCATGTGATGGTGCAGGCTGCAGCTGATCTGGGCCCAGCAAGGCTCCTGCCTGCCCGCTGCCTGGCTGGGGCCCTGAGGAGCAGGCAGCTGTGTGGCCAGGCCGTTGTCATTCCTTCCCTGGAGCTTGTCTTCTTATCCTAAGCTGTAGTTTGTAGTCACATCATTCTTAGCTCCTTGTGGTCACGTTGAAATCAGGGGAGGCAGGACAGCAGCAAGCTGTGGTCTGGGCTCCCCTGACCTGCTCTGGGGCCGGGGTGGGGGCAGGGGTTGGCATCTGGTTCTTGTCCCGAGGTGACTGTGTTTCGGCAGCGGCTGCTAACGATCCCTGGCTGGTGGGCTCTGCGATGTGCTGTGGTTATTCTGGGCTGCAGTGGGGGCAGCTGGGCAGGGACAGGCTTGTCCAGATCGAGAGCTGTTGGAAAATAATAGATGCAGAGGGGTTCTCCTGACTGCGCGGTAGGTCTGCGGGGGTGGGTGGGCAGACATCGGTTGCTTGGGAGCAAGGGTGGATCTGGATTATAAGCGCCTGGGTATGGGGATGTTCCCTGGGGCTGCGGCAGCTGCAGGGTTTGCAGGTGGAGATGTCTGTGCAATGGTGATGCCTCGGCAGATCTGAATGGCTGCAGTCCTGCCTGGGGACACGCAGGGCACTGCTGGTCCAAGTTGCCTGTCATTAGCTCTTAAGCCAGCGTGACCAAACTCCAGGCACTTGGAGGAAGCCTGGCTTCGCGCTTACCTTTTCTCTCTCCTCTCCCCCTCCGTGCCTGGATCCTGGCTGGTGCTGTTGGCTGCTGCTGTCCGTCCCAAGTGGTCAAACAGAGGATGCAGATGTACAACTCGCCTTACCAGCGTGTGACGGACTGTGTGCGGGCTGTGTGGCGCAACGAAGGGGCCGGAGCTTTCTACCGCAGCTACACCACCCAGCTCACCATGAACATCCCCTTCCAAGCCATTCACTTCATGACCTACGAGTTCTTGCAAGAGCAGCTCAACCCCCACAGACAGTACAACCCAGGCTCCCACGTGGTCTCTGGAGCCTGCGCGGGGGCTGTTGCTGCTGCTGCCACTACGCCTTTGGACGTTTGCAAAACATTGCTCAACACCCAGGAGTCCCTGGCCTTGAGCTCCAACATCAGTGGACACATCACAGGCATGGCCAATGCCTTCAGGACGGTGTACCAAGTGGGTGGTGTGACCGCCTACTTCAGAGGGGTCCAGGCGAGAGTCATTTATCAGATGCCCTCAACAGCGATCGCCTGGTCCGTGTACGAGTTCTTCAAATACATCCTCACCAAGCGCCAGGAGGAGCGGCGGGCTGGGAAGTGAGCCAGAGCCAAACGCCATTCCAGACCTGCTTCACCTCCCCTCCTGGTTTGTCTTCTGACCCCTCTCCCTTTCAGTTTGGTTTGTGTTGAAGAGAGGGGGCAATGAAGCCCTTTGGGCTTTAGCAATGCCATTTTTTGCCTGTGGCTGCTGCAGCTCTGCTCAGGCTGCACAGCTTGCTCTCTCCCAGGGTCCTTCAAGATGTCCCACTGGGAGCTGCAGCCCTGGCACATCCCCTGGCACTTCGGTGGAGCTGTGCTCCTGTCCTTCCCTTAACCAAAACCTCCTCTCATGCAAAGCTCACCCATATATGGAGGGGAAGGTGAATGTTCTGCCCTCTCACTGGCAGGGCCAAGCTGAGCTCACAGTCGCCAAGGAGGGGGCAGCAGCACTGCCCGGAATGCTGGGGGCTTTGTCTGGCTTTTGGCTGAAGCAAAGTGTAAGCCTTGCCGTTGTCTTGTAGCACGCACACGTGATGCTGACTGCCCTGGTGGTGGCGGGGGGGAGGATGGCACTTGAGGAGGGGAGCCTGTAGGTTTGTTATTGTTCCTGCTCTTGACACCTCCAATAAAAACAGTTCTGCTCTATCCTCCTGTCCCCTTCGTACTCCCACATCGCCCAGCTCCCGGCACTGCTCCTTTCTCACTGTGCCCAGTGCTGAGCTCTTGAGAGCGGTGCCAGAGAGGAAGGGAAATGGGCTCTGGGGACGGTGGTGGGAGGAGGGGCCTGTCTGGCCCGGCCACCCTGGCAATGTGCAGGGAGGAGGGTGGTCTCCATCCCCTTTGGCTCGTGGTCCAGCCCATCACCTGCTGCTGGTGTGGGCTGTGACCCCACTGGAGGAGCTGAGGTTTATGCTCCTCGGCCAGGCAGTCCCACACCCCCAGTCTGACCAGTGTTCCTCAGGATGCCTCTGGAATACTCCCAAGTGGAGGTGATGGCAGGAGGGCCCTGGGTTGTGTGTGTTGGGGACAGCATAGGAATTTTGGCACTGGGTGAGGCTGGAGGGCCTCGTGCATCTCACAAGATTTGGGGCTCAGCAGGGCTTTTGCATCCTCATTTGAAGTAATTAAACTAGTTTGTGCCTTGTTTGGCATCTTAAAACTCTTATCAACACGCTTAAAATGGTAGTATTTTATCTAGTCTAATGATAATTAATAGAATAGCTTATTTTTTTACCATTTTGTTAGCTGTCTTGATACTGACTTCTTCTAGGGTCCCACCCAGCTCTGGACCTGCGAGCCAGCCTTGGCGGGTTGTGTGCTGAGCACCAAAGTATCTCTTAGTTGTGCTGACCTTCCCAAAGCAGAGCTCTGGGTTCCTCAAGCCTGGTGCCCGTGGGTGACACCTGGCTCTCGTGGGATGATCCCATAATGCCTGCAGGAGCGGCATCCATCCCATGGTGCCATGCCGAAAATATCTCCCTGGAGGAAATGTGTTCACAGCTGTGGTATGTGCTGCCGGCGAGCATCTGGGTCAGCTTGGGGCTGCTCCAGAAGATCTGTCAGCCTGGCCTGGCCAGCGCAGAGGGCTGCTAGGGTGGGCTGTGGCAAGGGGAGAGAGGGGTTATCCTGTGGCTGGAAAGGCTGCTGGGTGAGCAGCGGGGATGCGCAGCCCTTGGGGGCATCAGGCTCCGGCACTGCTGAGAGGCTGGAGGGCAGAGACCCCCACACTGCAGGGCTGGGTGCTCGACACCCTGCCCAAGCCCCATCCCAGCCCCGGCTCCACCTTTCCCTTAAGCATCTCTCTTGTCCCTGGTTCCTGAGGGTGGGTGATTGGGGACTGCCAGTGGGAATTTCGATGGCTGCCCAGCAGGTCTGGGTGTCCTTGGGCACAGAGCAGCCACAGCCACTGCTCCGCAGCTTGGGTTTGCCTGGGTTGTGAGCCATGCCTATTCTCTGCTCCCTGGCGTGGGCTGCAGGCTCCTGGTCCCTGCTTTTTCTGCACAAGCAGGAGAACGAGAAGCTCCTTAAAGAAACAAAAGCTGCCAGAACCCAGGAGCCTCCAGTTTTCCCACCATTTCAGGAGCTGGGGCTTTAAGAAATAGCTTGAGTATTGCAAGATTTGGCAGCCCTGCGGCTCCTCCACCCAAGAGGGAGAAATCGGAGAAGCAGAAATGGCTGGGAGAGACCAGGGGAGGATTAGCTTAGCGGGCAGGGCATTAGATGGGAGTTTGCAGAAGAAGGGTACGACTGGGCTCAGCCAGGATGGGTTTCCCTGCCCAGAAGCCGAAAGCTGTTGGCAGCAGAGCTGCAGCTTTGCCTTTAGCCCTCACCACGCACCAAGACAATGACAAACCCTGTGGAAGGGAAGGCATAAACATGGGCTGGGACCGGGGGAAGATTCACACTATTAAATCCATCAGCTGCTGGAAGAAGCTCTATAAATGTCAGCGGGCGAAGGTATGATTGAAGGTGACTCCAGGATGTTTCCAGGAATAACTGCCTACAGAAGTGCTGAGGGAGGGAGCGAGACCCCCGGGAACAGAGAGACGATAAGTCAGCACAGCACAGAGATGCTGCTATGTGAGCAACTGGCCTGGGTGCTACCCTAGCAAGGGCATGGCCTTTCTGGTCTCCCGGTGCTTTGCCAGCTTACCCGGCAGCAGCTGGGTGTTGCCCAGTGCAGGCAGCAGCAGCCCCGCAGAGGATGGCATTGCCTGTGAGCAGTCTGCACTGTGGGGACAGCAGAGCTGCCCAGGGGGTTTCCGGATATCCCTTGGGCCAGGCCACAAAAGACTGGAAAAATCCCCTGTCCTGCTGCCATCTCCATCCCCCAAGCTGAACCTCTGCCACAGACCAAGGGCTCCCTGTGGCTGATCCCCAGCTCTGCCGGGGTGAGGTGTCCCCTCACCAGCCAGCCTGGTTCCTCTGCTGCCTTTGGCATGATGTGATGCCCAGAGGTCACGGGGTTATTGGCTGGTTCTGCTATGGCCGCTGCCTTTCCAAGGTCTGATAATGAAGACACGCTGCTCTGGGTCTGTCCTATAGCCTCCTAGGTCTTTGGCTGCACTTCGGGTGAGATCCCTCCTACAGCCTCTTCTGAGTAAAGAGGCTATTTTTGGCTTTCCAGCAAGGAAGCCATGCTCAGCCTGGCCGAGCTTTGGAGACAACCCTTTTTCCTTTTGCCTCCCTGCAGGATTCCAAGCCACATCCAGCATAGGGAGGGATTTGCTGCCTTGCCTTCCTGTGTCTGACTGCCCCTTGAGCCCTGTCCTGCCTCTGGTGACAGGATGGGGGTCCCAGGTTGCCGTGAACCCTGCAGCCCCCGAGCAGGCAGAGCTGGGCAGCGCTGCTAGCCTTGCCCCGCTCTGGGTGATAGATCCGGGGCTGCCGCAGCTCTGCTGTGGCAGGAGCCCAAGCTATTTCAGGCAGCTTGAGTTTGTCACGCCAGGAACAGCTCAGGAGCCCCCAGCAGCCTTTCTGGGGTAACTGGAGATGCCTGCACTCCTGCAGGTTAAGAGTAGGGCTGGGGTGAGGGGAGCTGGGGGGAGCTCATCACCCCCAAAGCAAGAAGGGGAGACCCCTCCAGTGTGTCTTCCCTGTATATTCAGCCAGGGGCTGGTGGGCTCCCAAGCTGCTCCTGCCTCAGAGACCCCACACAGGGTGCTGGGTCCCAGCCTGCAGGGGCCTTTGCCAGCTTGGCATGGGGACAGGCTGGGGGGCAAGGGCACTGCTCTGCCAAACTGCATCCCTGTCTCTCCTCTGCTGGCGCACTGGGCTACCCCGAGTTTTCCTGCCCCCCAGCCCCTCTGCAGTGGGTGTCAGACAGCCCTGCTCGATGGGAGGAGGTGGCTGGGACCCACGGGGAGTGCAGAGGTGGGCTCCCAGCCTCCCTCCACCACCGACCCGCCCTGGCTCTGGGATTCCTCAGGACTCTGTCAGACCCCAATAAAGTCGTACAAGTTCTCATGACCCCACGGCCTTAACAGCAGTGGTAAATGCGGGCGCCAGGGCTGCCTGGACACAGAGCAGACATTGCCTCTGGTGGGCCCTGGGAAACCCTCTTCTGACCCACATTGCTGCCTGGGTTAAACCACTGAGAGACAACCTCTGGCTGGGCTGGTCCCAGCCTTCCTGGCTCCGGCTGAGCATCGCAGCAGTGCAGGGAGGCAGGGAATATGGCCTGAAAGGTAAAACTGAGGCTGAAAACCTGCTTTCTTGGCTATAAAAAGCCATCAGAGGAAGCAATCCCCCAGGGCTGGGCTGGGACTGTGTTCAGCCTGTCTGGCTTCATGGGGAGATATTGGTACTACCCATACTTAGCACAGGGTTGTGTCTCAAAGTCCCACAACAAGGGGCTTTGTGGCTTTTTCCCAGAGCAAAGTGGCTCTGGGAAGATGCTGCTTGGCTGGAGCTGGGGTGCAGGCAGCCAGCGTGTCACACTGGGGAGATGGCACAGGTGGGAGAAGAGCTGCTTCTGGGCTGGATGGAGGTGGCACAGGGGTGGCAGCAGGAGACACTCTCCCAAGGGCACACAGGTGAGGACAAGTGTCGGGACAGCTCAAGCGCACTGTGATCCTGCACCAGGATCATTCTCAAAAGCAGCTGCAGCAAGGGCTGTTCCAGGAGATGGGGGGGCTCCAGCCCTCATCACCCCAGCCCAGCACACCTGCAGGTACTGCACTGCTGGCAGTGCTACCCCCAGAGAAACCCTGCCATCTCCCCGGGGCACCCATGGCAGATGGGCTGACATAAGAGCCTCCTGGCAGAGCACAGACTGTGTCTAGGTGGGTGCCAGGAGAAATGCAGACCCAAGCAGCCTTCTCCTCTGTCCCCAGCATCTTTGGATACCCATTAGACCTGGGCAGTATGCTGCCCAGAGCATTGCCAAGAGCTATAAAAAGGGGAAGGAATAGGGAATTGGGCCAAAATTGGGCTGTGCCTCCAGCAGGGACACAGCTCCCTCTGGTGAGGATGCAGCTATAACGGGCACCACAACCGTCATAAATGTCCTTGGGCAAGGACTTGCTGGGGGGTGAACGTGGTAGCTGGAGGCTGCGGGCAGTGCTGGGGCACCAGGAGTTTTTTGGGGTGGGGTGACAGGGGGGGCAGGTCCCGGCGTTGGGTGAATTGCACCACTGTGGGACAAAGATAAGCAGAGCTAAAAAGCTGCTGGGTCTCTCACAAAGACATGCTGGATGCTTGTGCTCAGTTAAACAAAAAAAACCAAAAACCAAGAGCAAAACATTGCTCCCTAGAAAGGGACCTGCACAGTGGCTAGAGGCCAGGAGTGGATGCTGGCCCTGTCCCCAGCTCTCCCACTGCAGTGAGGGCATGTGTGGGTGCTGTCCTTTCACTGTGTGTCCAAGCCCCAGCAATGCTGCCCACTGCAGCAAAGCTCCTGCATGTATCGGGAGACCCCCAGGTCCTGCCGAGCTCAGCCGTGGGGATACGCCAGCTTGCCCAGAGCCGACCCAACCAGACCAGCTTTCCCGATGCCCACCATGTCCTACTGCCATCCCCAGCGCCAGGGACACGATGCCAGCAGGGGAAGGCAGCCCTGTCCGCATGATATGCAGCCCTCCAAGCCTTGTGGGGGCACTTGGGCACCCCCAAACCGAGCCAACACCTGAAGCAGAGTCCCTGCGGCAGGGGGTGGTGGGGACAGAGGGGTACCTGTCGCTCCCTGTCCCCGGGTGCTTGCCGATAGATGGCGGTGGCGTATCTCGCTTAGGGACAGGCCCCGGGAGCAGTGTCCCAGCTGGCAGCCCCGGGGGACCTGGGGTTCCTAGGCAGCACCCCGCCGGCGGCCCCCCCGGCCCCAGCAGCACCCGCCTGCAGCAGCCCCGAGTGTGATGGAGGGTCACCCACGGGAAAGCAACTGTGGATTTTATTGCCCGGGGGGCAGCCCTGGCCTTCAGCAGCGCTCTGCTCTGGAGGGGACAAAGATGCAGCCCCCTTCTCTGGAGGGGTCACCTGAATCCCTTGTAGCACTGCTGTGCCTAGTCTTACTGGTGCAGGGAGGAGAGAAGGAACAGCTAAAATATGTGAGTCCCCCCACTCCACTTAGGTGTAGTCATCTTGTGATGCACAGGACAAGCTGGAGGACTGGAGAGGGTCTGTGGCTATAAGTGACCCAAGGTCCCTGTCCCTGTGCTGATAGGCAAGTAGTACGAGAAACCCTCACTGGGAGCTCCACAGCACAAGTAGCAATATTTTAATTTAGTTACCTGATCCATGGCTGGCCACAGCTTTCTTGACACTGGAGAGCGCTTGTGCAACAGCCCCGCATTGCCATCGCCAGGAGGAGCTTCCAGCACCTCCAGTGCCGGCTGCCCACTGAGCACTGACGGCTCTGCAGGGCAGCCTCAGCAGCTCCCAGCTTGTGGCACGGGGTGACTGCGATGAGAAGCACTGCAGAGCAGGAGCTGCCACTCCAGCCTGTCTCCAACACAGCGGGACAAGAGCAGGGCACCACCCCAGCACACAGATGGGTCCCTGGGCTCCTGGCTCTGAGGCAGCGGGAGGTGGCTGCGCCCAGGTGGAAGCAGATGGGACCAAAATTGAGTGAGGTCTGCCCAGGTCCATGGGCAGCCTGGCTGGCCTCAATGAGAGCAGGCATCTTGCTCCATGCCCAAGCAAGCTCCTTGCTGATAGCAGCAAGCAGGTGATGAAGAGAGAAGGATGAAGGGGGAGGGATGACCGCAGCTGCGGGGGGAGGGAGGAGTGGAAGAAGATGTCAGGAAGGAGAGAAAACCAGAACAGATCTGCAGTGCTGCAGAGGAAGCAGTGCTGCTCCCGCACAATCCTGGGCATGACGAAGAGGCCTTGGAAAACCAGCTAGCACTGGGGTTTGGACAGACCCTCCCTGGGAACCACTGGACAGAGGCAAGTTCTGCTCATGGGCTCCTCCTTGGCCAGGGAATTTGTATGAAAAATAGAACGGGAGTCCATGCACAGAGCAGGCCTGAGGCCTGGTAGTTAAAGCCTGGCTGCCCCAACAGTCCGTCTTTTGCTTTAAGTCAGTGACTTGTTTTAGACAATCTTGTCTCCGTCCGAAATCAATCGGCACCTCCCCTCCCTGACTCCCAAACAGCAGTAAATCCCCCTGTTTGACTGGGAAGAAACAACATGCGCCCTCTGCCCCTTGACCATGGCCCTCCCCATCCCTCTCTCCCTGATGTCCCTCCAGCTGCACCACTTTCACAGAGGGACCATGACGGAAGGGTTTCTACCAGCGCCCTGCGGCTCTTGCCTCGCATTCTGCCTGCAGTGTCCCGCTTCGCCCCGTGGCGTGGGGAATGGGTACGTCACAGGCGGGCGCTGCCTCCAGTGCGGCCACGCAGCAACTTCCCTCCATTGTGTCTCCCCTCCCTGGGCAGCCTGTCCAATCTGCAGTCTCCCACCATCTCCCTCCCACTGGCCTCCGCCGGCTGTTCCTCCTCTTTAGAGCGCTTCACTTCCGCCGCCCTGCTCCAGGCCCTCCAGCACCGCTGGCTCTTTGTGCCGCTCTGTCCTCCCCATCAGCTCAGGGGCTTGGGGAGAGAGTCTGCAGACTCTTCCACTAACCCCCTCCCACTAACCCCTTGCCCTCCCCCCAGTCTGAGCTGGTGGGACAGCTGGGATCTGTCCCAGGAATGGCGCTCTCTATGGTGGACATCTAGAAACTTCCACTACCATGCCATATCGGCCTGCAGCCAGGCCTCTTGGCATCCCCAAGCTGGGCACTGCTCCAGCTCAGCGTGAGGAGAGTGGGGCCAGGGAGCACACACGGGTGTCACCAGGCATAAGCGGGGTGGGCACAATACTGACCTCACACCTACAGCAATGCTGGGTACTGTCGGTGCTTGGTAATGCTGGTACTGCCCGGGATCGCCTCTTGCAACACGGTCATGGGGTCCCTGTATGCCCCCTCACTCTGCTTAACTGTCTGAGCTCCAGAGACTGTGGCTACCAATGTGGCTGGCATGTCCCACTCCAGAGCTCTGGTCTCATCCGGAGCCTCTGGGTGCTGCTGGGGATGCAGTAGATTTCTAACCAGCTGCCACATACTTGGAGGGGATGTGCTCCTCTCACACACCCCGATTTCGCAGGAGCTTGTATTGCGGTTACGACTCCTCTGGCTTGCGCAGCAAGGCATGAACTCACGCAGGTCTCCTATTTTTGCAGACAACGCTCTGGCAGAACGTGGAGGAAAATGCAACTCTTTCCTATGGCAGAGACAAATCTCCCCAGCCTGACTGCTGCTGTGAAGAGAGAGCATTACCTATCTTTGTTCTTGGCTATCCTGTTTCTACCCACGAGACCACAGGGCCTTAACCACTCATCTCCGAAAGCCAAGAACGGGGCCTGGGCTTCCTCTCCCGCGACACCTTGCTGCCATCCAGCAAACAATCGGCTGGGTGTGCCGCATCCTCTCCCAGCGCTGGCCCCGCGAAGCCTGCCGGCCTCGGGGTGGCTCACGGGACAGCGGGACAGCGGGATGCGGTGCCGAGCCAGAGCTGAGACCCACAGCCTGCTGGTTGCCCGCTCTGTCCCCGCCGTGCCGCAGTGGAAAGAATTTCTCCGGTTCCTAGCAAACCCCAAAGGTGCGCATTCAGTGCGCACGGTGGAAATGCGCAGCATAAAGCGGGGTTTAGCAGCCCGAACGGTGGCTACCTGCTGCTTCTGCGATGGCAAGCTACAAAACCTGCTCCTCTGCCCGTGGTGGTGGGATCGTCACACGACACCCATGGGGAGGGCAGGGGGAGGACACGGTGGGCACCGCTGGATGAGCAGGGAGGCGTACCGAGCCCCCGGGCTGTGTCCGTCCCGACGGCTCCGAGAAGGCTCCGCTGGAAACATCTTCGGGAGCTCCAGCGTCGCGGCCGGGGAGACGTGCGGGACGGCGCGGCAGAGCTCCCCGCGCCCCTGGTCTCCGCTACCGCCCGGGCGAGCCAGACGGGGCTCCGCGGGTGTCCGGCCCTCCCCGGGTGCGGCTCCGGCCCCGGCGCTCGGCGGGAGCCGCACGGCCGCGGCGGCGGGGCCGGGACTGCCCCGAGAGCTGCGCGGCGGCGGCGGGACGGGGCGGCCCGGGACGGGGCGGGCGGGAGGCGACCCCGCGGCCGGTCCCGCGCGGCTCGGGGGCCTTGGCCGCCCCCTCCCCCTGCAGCCGAGCGAAATGGCTGAACATGTAGCAATAATGCCCCGGCATTCAGGCTGCCCGGCCCGGCCGGCCCTAATCAGCGGCCCGCGGACCCCCCTCCTCTCCCCCTGCGCTCCCAGAAAGGGGAACAAAACCCAGCACGTTTCTGCAGCCCCCGCACATAAAGCGCCGGGCCTGGGCCTCAGTGGGGGGCAAAGCGGCCCGTCAATCTCGGCGCCGGGGCCCCTTTGTCCCTCGCCTCCCTGCCACACCTTTTGTTCCCGAATCCAATAAGCGCCTATTCCCGCTACCTTCCTCGGCGGCTCCTTTCAGCGCCGGCCCGGCGGCCACAATGGGCCCGGCTCTGAGCTGCGCGGCCCCATTCAGCGCCCTTGGCACGCTCACAAGCCGGCCGGGCCGCCCTGCCCCGCGGGCACGCCGCTGCGACCGCCGCGCCGCCGGGCACCGGCTCCGGCCCCGCCGCCGGGCACCGGCCGCTGGGCGAAGGAGGAGCGGGCGGCGGATATTGCACCTGGTTTATTGACTGACTCGGCGAGCTGGCGCTGGCAGTAACCGATACAGAGTAGATAGAGGGGTCGCGGCACCCCCGGGCCCCGCCGTCGGCTTTTTACAAGCAAAGCTGCTCCGCTGGCGCGGCGCGATCGGCTCCGGCCCGCCCGGCCGTCGCGGCGGCTCCCCGGGACGGCGGCGCTTCGCTGCGAGCTCAGGCGGCCCCGTCCTGCCGCGCCGCGCCGCTCCGCTCCGTTCCGCCCGCCGCCGGCCCCGCACGGCGGCCCGCGGGAGCGCCGGGGTCCCGCCGCGCCGTTCCTCCGCCGCCGCCGCCGCCGGTCCAGGGCGCGCGTTGCGCGGCGCGCAGCCGGGCTGCGGTGCGGGTGATAACGGGGCCCCGGAGCCGCCGGGCCGTCCTGCCGGTCCGCTCCCGGCCCTCAGTGCGTGCGGGCTACCAGGCCCGGATGCCCTGCAGTGCGCCCTGGCTGCAGGAGGGCCCCGCCGTCGCCTGGTGCAGCGGCTGGCCGCCGCCGCCGAAGCCCCCCAGGCCGCCCACGTTCACGAAGGGGCCGGCGGCCGCCGCCGGGCTGCAGGCGGCTTGCATGGAGGCGCCGCCGGTGCCCGCCGGGTAGGTGCAGCCGTAGCCGGGGTTGTAGGAGGCGGCGTTGCCGTAGCCGTAGGCGGGGAAGCCGTTGTAGGAGTAGGGCCCGTTGTACGCCGAGCTGTAGCCCTGCGACCCGCCGAGGCACGGCTTGCCGTCGCGGACCAGCACGGGCACGGCCACCCTGCGCGGCGGCGGCGGGGCCGCGGGGCCGCCCAGCTCCAGCGACTTGTCCTGCCGCTGCCGCTTGCACTTGTAGCGCCGGTTCTGGAACCAGATCTTCACCTGCGTGGAGGTGAGCTTGAGGCTGCTGGCCAGGTGCTCCCGCTCGGGCGCCGACAGGTAACGCTGCTGCTTGAACCGCCGCTCCAGCTCGAAGACCTGCGCCTGGGAGAAGAGGACGCGCGGCTTCCTCCGGCTCCGCTGCTTGGGCCTCTCCGCCTCCTCCGCCTTCTCCGCCGCATCCAGCGGCTTCTTCAGGACGCAGCTCTCTGCACGGGGGAGCACAGGTCACGGCTGCACCTCGCCGACGCCGGGCGCTCGCTGCTCCCGACGGGCCCCACCGGCGGGCGAGAGCCCCGCGCCGCGCCCCGGCCGACCCCGCGCCGCTGCGCGCCCGTCGGGGAACGGCGGTGCGGGCGGGGAGGCAGCGCCGGGACCGGCCGCCGCCGGCGCCGCCTGCACTTGCGAAGAGCCGGTTCGGGCAGCGAGGTCGGGCGCGTCTCCGCGCCTCCGGGCCGGCGGCGGGGCTGCTGCAGCGGCACCGCGGGGCCGAGCCCCGGGCCGCGCCGCACACGGCGCCGGGCACCTGCTCCGCCGCCTCGCTCCGGGAGGGCCCCGCCGCAGAGGGCGCGGGTTAGGCCTAACTCGCCCCGTTCCTCCCTCTCCGCTACCGAAATTGCGGAGCGCGGGCCTGATTCGGCAGATCCGGATCGGGGCCCTGCGGAGGCGCTTCCCAGGGAGGCGGCGAGCGGGGGGCGGCGGAGGGCGGCCACGACGTGCCAGTCCCGGCTCGACATGCCCAGGAAACCGGGCTGCAGCGCCGGGAGCGGGGCTTCGCGGGGCGATGCCCAGCGGGCTGGGAACGCACCGCGGGGAGGGAGCGCGGGCCCGTCCCGGCGGTGCGGGGCGGTGCGGGGGAGCGCGGCGGGGCCGATACTCACTTGGGTCGCGGGCCGCGGGGTCCAGCTCCTCTCCCGGGCCGGGGGCCTCGCAGGAGCCGCGCAGGACGGCGTGCACGTAGTTGTCGGCGGAGATCCGCGCGTCCGCCTGGCTGCCGGGCGCTGCCATGGGGCTCAGGTAGGACAGCTTCTCCTCCTCCTCTTCCTCCTCGCCGTCGGAGAAGCGGGCGCCGTCGGCGGCCGCCAGCAGGCATGCGGCGGGATGGAAGTGGTGCTCCAGGTGGTGCGGGAGCTGGGCCCCATAGTGCGGGTCCTGCTGCTGCTCCAGGTTGAGGATGTCTTTGACAGAGAAGGGGGTGGAGGTGACAGGGCTCGGTAACATCATCGGGGCAGCGCGAGCGGCCAGGCAGTCCCGCGGGCCCGGCGGCGCTCGGGGCGGCGGCTCGGCGGGGAGCGCCGCGCCCGGTGCGGGGGGAGCAGGCAGCGCCGAGAGACGAGGGGCCGCGCCTGCTCCGGTCTAAGTTGCCTCCATTAGCCCGGCGCTGGGGGTCTGCGTTTTGTTACAGCTTCTGCAGGGACAGCCAAGGGCTCGGGAGCCTCCTCTGCCCCGGGCCGGCACGTCACGGCGAGGAGGGGCCGGGGGCGGCCTCGCCATTGGAGGGAGGGGGAGGCAGAGCCGGCCCCCTGCCCAGCTCCGGCCGCCCGGCCAGAAATAGCAATGTATTAAGGCTGCGCTCGGGGAGGCCGCTGCCCCGCCGAGCGCCCCGCCGGCCCGGCACCCGCCCGGCGGGCGCGGGGACGGTGCGCCGGGGTCCCCGCAGAGAGCCGCGGCCGCCGCCGCCGCGCCTCCCAGTGCTAAGCACGTGTAGGTAGGTAGGGACCCCTGCCCCGGCGCGACCTGCTGGCCCCTGCCCGCACACGGTTCGGGCCCGGGCCCGGCAGGGGCGAACACGTGCGACCCCGCCGTCCCGGCCGGAGCGAACACGTGCGGCCCCGCCGGACCGGCCTCCCCGCCCCGCCAGCACGGCCGCCCGGCCCCGCAAGTGCCTCCCGCCGCCCAGGACGCGGCGCGGAGGGGAGGTTCGCCTCCGCCGCCCCGCACTCCTCCCGGAGCCGACGGCGGCCCCGCCGTTCCGGGCGGACCGTAGCCGTGCGACGTACACGTAGCCGACCCGCTCCGCGTCTCCCGGTGCCCCCGCAGATCCCCCCGCGACGGGACAATCCACCGCACAGCCCGGCTCGCCGCAGCCGGTGCAGCGCGGCCGCCCGGGGGAAGGCGCGCTCAGCCGCCGCTGCCGGATCGGGCCCCGCAGCCCCGCGACAGACAGGCCCAGCCGGACCGGGCCCGGACGGGTCGGGCGGGCAGCCCGGGGCCGCGGCGGTACAGGGCTGGGGCGGGGAGCGCTACCCCGCGCCCTTCGGTGTTTCCTTTCGTTTTCTTTCGTTTTCTTTCGTTTCGTTTCGTTTCTCCCTCCGGTAACGGGCGGCGAGCGGCTCCACGGAGCCGCCACGCCGCCGTGCCGGCGGGCGACGCACCGAACGAACCTGCCGACCCCCCTCCACACCGTGAATCCCCCAGCCCCGGGGCTTCGCCGAGCACCGGCCGAGCACCCCGGTACGGCGCGGCGGGAGGTGCCGCGACCCCGCGGCGGCTCCCCGCTGTCCCCCGGCCCCTCTAAGGGCTCAGTGCCGCCGCGACGCGGGGAGTGGGCGCCCCGAAGGCGGGGCGGAGGGTCCCGGGCGAGATATTTCGTTGTGATTAAAATCCTGCCGCCCCCGCAGGGCTCGGATCGGCGCCGAAGCAAGGCCGCGGGGAGCCGGGCGTGCACGCCGGGCAGGTGAGTGCCCCGGGGCCGGGGCTTCGCGGGGCCTTCCCGGGTGCTTCTGTCGGGTCGTTACCGTCCGGCGGTTCCGCCGTTTACCGGCTCTGCCGCTGCCCTCGTTCCCCCGGCTCCCGCCGCTCCGCACGCCCCGGAGAAACTCATTTACCGGCGGCGCAGCCCGGGACAGGAGCCACAGCTCCGGCGCTCCCGGTCCCGCGGCGGGGCCCGTTCCCGTTCCCCCGGCGGGCCGGATCGTTCCCACCGCGCCGCTTCAAACCCCTCGCCATAAATCGCGGCGGGTCGGTCTCTCCTCGCCGCTTCCCGCCCGCTCCCGGTGCCGGCCGCCTTCCTCTCGTCCAGAGGCCGCCGGATCCGGACGGTGGACGGGGAAAGGCTCTCGCCATAACCAGGCCTGACCGGGGCCCGGCTCTGCTCCGTGCCGCCGGTGCGCGGAGAAGCCCGTCACTGCCTCGCTGCCGCGGCCCCGATAACAATTAGCAACAATTACCGCCTTATCGGTTGTTACACATCCGCCGCCGGCCCTGCTCGGCCCGCTCCTGCGGGGGTGCAGGCGCGGAGGCCCGGCGGCAGCGCGGCCGGTGCTCTGTATCGGGCCGCGTTCCCCGGCAGCCCCGCGGCGGCCGGTCTCCGCAGCGGGGAGAGCAGCGACAGGGGCCGGTGCCCTCGGTGCCGGTGGCAATGAGGGATGCCGGGGCACAGCTCGGTGTCCGCCTGCCCGCCCGTCGGCGGGAGCAGCAGCCGCCGTGCCGAGGGCCCGGCCCCGGGCCCGGCGGGGTCTGGCTCGCCTGGCGCCATCGCGCTCCCATCCGCAGCGGGATCGCGGACGGGCCGAGCGCCAGGCGCGGCCTGCGGGCACGGAGAACCCGGGGCGGGCGGAACGGGTGCTTCGGGACGTCTCCCCGGCGGTGGGAGCCGTTCTCCCACCGGGACCCGCTCAATCGTGCCGCCGCCGGCCTTAGAAAATGCTCGGGGAATCCGCGCCCCGCGGAGAAGACAAGCCGTGGTCGGGCCCCAACACGCGTGGGAGCATCCCCCGTGGTATCCCGGCCTTTCCCGCGGCCGGCTCGTACCCCCCGCCGGTGCTCCCGGTGCGGTAACCCAGCTCGCGCCTTCCCACCCTGCCGGGGCCGGATCAGGCCCACTTCGGCGGGACACGAGCGGCGATTTCCCCGCTGGGGAGGCCGAGAAACCGCGAAGCTGCTCGGACCCGGCCGTGCCCCTCGACGCCCGCCGCTCCGGTACGGGGGGTGGCGGGCGCCGAGGGGCACGGCCGGGCCGGGGCGAGCGGCTCGGGGGTGCAGGAACCAGGGGAGGGCGCAGCCCCGGTACCTGCCGGCGGGTGTCAGCCCCGAGATGCGACTCCGGGGCTTTCCCAAGCCGGCTGGGCTGGGGTCACCGGGCTATTAATGGTTATTTTATTTATATCATTAGCGGCGTCCCCTGAGCTCTGTTTACAGCGGGGCCTTGTTGTCCCGGCCGCTCCTGCGCTCTGTTTAGACAGGGGATTATTGTAATGGATGGAGCTCGCCGTGCGGATGCTCCAGCGGAGCCAAGAGCCCCCCCCCCGGGCCCGGAGAGGGGGGAGCAGCCCTGCAGCGGCCGCGCACATCGCGGCTGGCGGGCAGCCCCCCGCTCTTCCCCGGGGCCCCGGGCGCAGGCAGCCCGGTAGCAGGCGGCCGCGGCCGGGGGCCTCGCTCGGGGCGATGCTATCAGCCCCAGGGCTGCTAATTGCTCCATTAGTCTCGCGGGTGCCGAGTGCTGGAGCCGGCCCCGCGCTAATGGCCGTAAACAAACAAACACGCTAATCCGGCCCTGTCTCCAGCTCCGGTGTTCGGGGAGCCAACGGGGGACGGCGGCGCGGCTACGGGAGGCCCTCGGCGGGCGGCACCCACCTGCCCGCCGCCCCGGGCAGCCCGGAGGCCCGCGGGCCGGGGCCGGTGGGGACCCGCGCCGCCGGGAGCTGCCCCCCGCGCCCGGCTCTATTTACACAGAGCCTGCCCTTGTGTAAACGCTGCGCGCCGTGGTTTATCTCAGGGCCCGTCTGTTTCTCGTTCTCTGTCAGCAGCGCCCGGTGAAGGATGGCCCTTTCCCAGGGGCTCGGCCCTGATTTATGTGAGAACCGCAGCGCGCCGGGGACGCCCCCGCACGGCGGGGCCGGCGACGAGCCGTGGAGAGGCGGCGGGTCCCGGGGCAGCGACCCGCCGACGGTGGGGACGCGCCCGGCCCGGCTCGCACCGGCCGCGGACACCTGCCGGCAGCGGGCCCGCCCGGCGCCCGCCGCGAAGCCCGGTCCGGCACGGCACGGCACGGCGCTCCGCCTGCCCCCGGGCCGTGCTCTCCCCGCACCGAGCCTCTGCCGCGGCGCCGCACCGGGGAGCTCCGGGGGGAGCGGGCACGGAGCGGCCCCGCCAGCAGCTCCCAGCCCGGGCGCGTGTCCCAGTCCCACCGCGTCTCTCAGGGTAAAGGACGGTGTTTATCCCAGCCCTGCCACTTGCCCGGGAATGACTCTTTTTTTACAACTTTTTGAATCTAAACCTTGTCTTTATTCCCCAGGAGAGCAAAGGGGTCCTGCAGGCGGGAGAGCCAGGTCCAGGCAAGGGATGCTGCACACTCGTCCAGCAATGTGCTATCTTCATCTCCCTCTGCCCTGTCCCAGCCCTGCCCCAGCAGTGCTGGCACCGTCCTGCCCATCGGGTCTGCCAATTGACACTGACCTCCACCTCTCAGGGTCCCGGGAACCCCCTGGCTTGGCTTTGCCAAGAAACACCCATGTAATGCCCATTTTCTTGAGAAATACATCACTGCAAATATTTGCTTTTCCTCAGTCTTTTCTTGCTCCACTGGCATTGGCTGTTTTACTTTTGCTTCACAGTTCTTGCAGGGATGTATGGCTTGGAAATATTTCCCAAAATAAAGCCTCGATGAGAAATGTGTTTTCTGAGGGTCAGAGAAAGACTCTTTAGCATCCTGAGAAAAGTATATGTTTCCAAGGTGGGAGCTTGATTTGGAGGCCACCAGTAGCTGTGTGCAACATTCAGTGCTCAGCATTTTGGGGGGTAGGAGTGGCTGATGGAAGGGTGTTGGTCATGGCAGCAAGGGGACCTCAGTAGGTTTGGACACCAAAGGGAAGGCTGTCCTTGATTTCAGTGCCTGATGGGCCTCTGAAAATGAGGCTGACACATTGAGCCAACATGCAGGAGCAGGTAAAGGTCATCCCACAACTGAGGCAACGCAGGATAGGAAATGTCAGTGCCAAGGACCCCCTCCTGTCTGCTTTTATTTGGCGTCTGTCATGCACAAAGGATATCCAGGCTTCACAAAGCCACCCTGCTGCACAACACAGCCCTGCGACTGTAGACGTGCAGAGGGTAGCAAAACACCTCTTCCTCTGGAGGAGAAGCTGTCATAAATCACAGTTTACTGCTCGTGCAATGAGAACGTCCTATGTCGAGGCTTCTGCTGGAGGACACCCCCACGGACATGGGTACACCACCCCCTTGCCACTTGCGCAGAGT
Organism: Burhinus oedicnemus; assembly: GCA_008921705.1. NCBI lineage: Eukaryota > Metazoa > Chordata > Aves > Charadriiformes > Burhinidae > Burhinus > Burhinus oedicnemus. The sequence continues at coordinate 19,340 of VFFE01005196.1, forward strand.
AAAACCTACAGCCTTTCGAGGAGCACCATTGCTCTGTGCCTTGGAAGCTGTTGCTGTACATTTGCGTCCATGAGGTTAAGAAGCAGGGCTGAAATTCGTCCTTCAGCAGAGGCCCAGCACGAGGCTGGCTCCCCACTCGCATCCACAGGCCTGCGTACCACTTGCATCCCATAGGGCTTAAGTGGAGCCTAAGTGGACCCTGGGCCTTGCGCTGGCGGCCTGCCCGGCGCTGGATTTCAGCTCCGAGCCCAGGCCTGCAGCTCTGATTCATGCACGTAATCCCGCTGAGGTCAGCAGGTTTCATCCTGCTCCCACCGCAGCCCGCGGGACGGTTCACACGAGAGTGGCAGGGTCAGGCTCTGTGTTTGCATGCACCATAGAAAATGGAACAATTAAGATTAAACCAATTAAATTTTAACAGGTCTGGAAAGCGTTTTATTACATAATAAACAGGAGGGATTAGCCGTGTCAGGCTTTGCTGCGTGTGTGCCGGCGGAGCGGTTCCTTGCTGTCCGCGGCGCTTGGTGTTCCTCTGGGCTGGGGACCTCCCTGCGCTGCCGCTGGGGCCGGCCCGCACAGGGCTGGGAGCGCAGCTGCACACTGGCTCCCATTCCCGTCCAGCGCCTTGCCCCGAAGCATTCTGGGTGCAACGTTTTTCTTAGCCTTTTCTAGAAGAAATTTTGCCAGTTATTCAGTGGCTATTTCTCCAAGCGTCCTTCAGGGAGAGGGAAGCCCTCGTGCTTCTATACAGGCGCGCTGGTGAGGAGCGAGCGGCCGGGCTGGATCTGTGTGAGGTGGTGACACATGTCTAGTCTTGGAAACAGAGCTGATAAGTTCCTCTTGTTTAGGGCATCTGCCCGGCAGCCAGTCCCCACTTCTCTCCCTGCTTAATCAAGATTCCTCCGGCTGCAAGCAGGGCTTGTTCCCATGCGGATGAGGCCATGCTGGGCATGGCTACCCCCAGAGCTGGCAAATCTGCGCCAAAAATGGCACACAGCTGTGGGTTTGACTGGGTGGTTTCAGGGTAATTGGACTGAGAAAGGATGCAGAAACCAGCTTTGGCAGAAATTATGCTGCAACCTTGGCTGAGCAGCAGTGGGGCGGCGCACAGGCGGTTGCTTCTCTGTGGCACTCGCTCGTCTCTGCTGGCATTCATCTATAGGGGCTGCCACGGGCTCTGAGGGGCACCCACAGCCAGGGACTGTTGCATGGCTTCGTCTTCTGAGCCGTAACTTGCCACCGGCCAGCTCAGCAGGGTTGTGCACAAATATCCCCCTGCCTTGCAACAACCTGCAGCTGGAGGAGAGGGAGGAAGACAGGGACTGGGGAACCTCATCCTTTCTGTCTCCGCTGGGTAAATACAGGACAAGAGTCTGGCAGGCTCAGCCGAAAGGCGTTTTGCACACTGCTTCCAGAGGCCACGGCAGGCCAGCTTCCGATGCTGTGGTGGGTTTTTCTCTGGAAGTGGAACGGTTGCTGTGGGTGGGGACTGGCATGTTCAGGGCAGCAAAGGCAAACAGCTCCCTGGCTTGGCTACCACGCCTGGAAAGGTTAATGGTGGAGCGTGCGCTTGGTCTGCACACTTCTAATAAACACCCGTTCTTTCGTTTTACTTTAAAATACTTTCCATATTTTGCCATGGCTGCTCGTGTTGCTCCTTCCTGCGACAGCTCCTCGCCGACGGCCGCTGTATAAATAGAGCAGCCCCTGGGTCCCACACGCAGGCAGGCAGGTGGGAGATTTGAAAGCTTCTGTTAATAGTTTATCTCTGAGTCCGCCTAATGAATTCTCCTCGTAATTACTGCACAGAAATTGTTAGTGTATCCTGATGATTCAGAACTTTCTAACAACAACTCTGGACCAAATTATAAACTGTTTTTCTATCTTGGAGTGGAGACTTGAGAGAGGATTCCTAATTGTTCTCGTCCCCTCAGGGGCCAGAGCTGGATTATCCCACACAGGCTTCTCTGCAGACTTGTTTTTAGTCTATCGGCGGGCTCTTTGCCAGACCGAAGGGACAGGGAACTCAGTTTTCCAGATTTAAATCCCCCCCTCCACCCTTCCACTCCACTTACACCTCTAAGGAAGAGCATGGATTAGAAAGGATTTGCCCTCATGGGGTTTTGGTTTGGGTTTGTGAAGATCTGTCCTTAAAAGCTTTGCCATTTCTTTTTCATCCTCATGTAAAGCTGACTCCTGGCTTTAGACCGGGAATGGGCAGAAGTGAGGCGCTGTGTTTTTCAGAGAGCAGAGATCTCCCATTTCTTTTGAAATACCTGCCTTTAAATGGCATTTCCTTTTGTAGACAATGGCTTATCCTGAAGGACAAGCAGGTGGGGATGGGTGAGGGCAGTGTTTCGGGAGCAGGGCACTGGCTGGACCCCTCCTGCCGTGGTTGCTGTACTTTGGCCACATGTGCAAAAGGCTGCATGGGCCCAAGGCTCACCCAAAATGCGAACCTCTCCCAGCCATGACAGGGCAACCTGGGTCTCTTGATGCGGCTCCTGGCTTGTCCCAGTGCTGCTGATGTCCCAGCGCACTGGAGGCCATGGGCATCCCAGCATGACTGGGATGCTCTCCCCAGGACCCATCCTGGTGCTCATCCCCAGGACCTCCACTGGGAATGACCCATGCAGTGGTGTCGTGTCAGGCCAGCAGTCCCACAGGGCACTGGGGCCGTGGTGAAGGCGGCCGGTTGTTAGCATGGGGCCAAGGCAGCTCTTCCCTTCCTCATCCTCCCCTTTCCCGGGGAGGCAAGAGGCCACGCCGCTGGCCGTGCCCCATCCACTGGAAGAGCTGACGCCTGTCTGGCTGCTGGGACACCCCACCAGCCCCATCCCAGGCACGTCCCCTGCAACCAGCAGTGGCGAGTGGGCATCGTGCCGCGTCACGGGGCCGCCCGGGCCCGGGCGCCCTTCTCCAAACATCCCTCCCGCCGCGCACCCGCGGTACCCCCGCGGCTCGCCCGCGTCCGCCCCGCGCACCCGCCCTTGCTGACGGTGGGGAAAGTAGGAGCCGTGTCCTTGCGCTGACCTTCGCCTGACCTTCCAGTAACGCTCGAGAAACCCTCGGAAAGGCTTTCTCATTGTGCAGCCCCAGGGTTTCCAGGGAATTAGTCAGCAGGCTGGAATTGTGCTCTGTGTATGTGACCCCCCCGCTCCCCCCCTCCCATCTCTGGAGCCGGACCGGTCCAAGAGATATGTTGCCAGGGTGACAGCGAGGTGTGATGGATGGACAGAGAGTGGCTGTGGAGTGGCAGGGCCGCTGGTCAGTAACCCAGGGCTGTGTTTATAAGAAGGAAGAGGCTGTTTCCTGGAGCTAACATAATGCAGCTCTAAAAAAGGCAGGGGAAATACATCATGCGAGGAGAGCGCAGCCCTGGGAGGGGAGGGCCGCTGGGGAGCCCAGCACCAAAGCGAGCCTCCAGGTCAAGGTGCCTTTGACAGGGGCCTTTTTTATAGGCCATTTGCGTGAGAGTTCGCTGCTGTTTCTCTGCAGCCCTGACAGCGGCTCAAGGCCCGGCCGGGGTTTGGGGAGGGTCTAATCTAAACTCGCCGCTTTCCAGCCCTTCGCTTGCAGGACCCGCTGATTTATTTGGAAAATAAATAATCGTCGCTGACTATTGTTTTGTCGCTGCAGAGTGACAGTCCCCCCCCCGCCTCGGCGTGGATCCATGTCCTGTCCCGTGGGGAACACTCGGAGGTGCGGGGAGCTGGGGAAGGACCCCGGTGCGGAGGGAGCGAGGGGCTGAGTCTGTAGCCCCCATCTTCCCCCACCTTGCCAGGTCCCCGGAAGCGGCGGTGCTCGCAGCCACATCCCTGCATGGGCTGGGGACCCGGGGCACCACTCATGCCACTCGTGGTGCCTGGGCTCGGAGCTGGAACAGAGGTGATCGGCTGGGAAGGCGAGGGGACATCTCACCCTCCTTCTCAAACGCCAGCCGTGGCGGTTTTCCTCCCTTTAGCCACACCGCAGGTGTACGAGGTCCTTGTGCCCGACGCCAGCATCTCCCACCCTGCGGAGCCAGGGGCTCTGCAGCCCTGCACCCCCCATGAGTTGTCCCCACGCCTTATGTCACCTGCAGCCACACTCTCCCTAGTGTCACCCCCTCCACCAGAGGGTCTGGCCGCGGGAGAAGCAGCAGCTCCTGGAGCTGCAGAGGGGGATTTTTGCTCCCCACCCGGCAGCGCGGGAGCTGAGCCCCCCAGGTGGGCTGGGGCACCGCCGCTCCTGCTGCTGCTCCCGGTGCTCTGCCCTGCCCTCGGCTCCTCCTGGCCTTAATCATCCCGGCTAATCAGAGAGCAGTGCCCTAGAAAATAGCCCCCGATTTCTCCCTACCAAAAAAAAAAAAATCTAGTTAAAACAGTTCAGAAAAGGACTTCACAAAAAAAGAAGGTTTTTTTGGCTGTAAGTCCCACCATTTTCTATGTAGGCACAAATTGCTTCTATTACAGCTGAAATATTGAAATTTTGAAAATATTTTCTTCTTTCTTCTCCTATTCCTTTTATTCTTACAGACCTTCAACAGCTGAGCAAATGATATCAATTTTTCTTTTACAAGAATGACAAAGCTTTGAAAAGTGTCAGCGCAGGGAAGAAAAGATGAGAACAGAGAGGAGGAAATCTAGCGCGAATGTCAGGCAGACTTCAAGTAGCTTCAGGGCAAGGCAGAAAAAGAAGACAAGGAAAACATGAAAACACGGTGCTTCCAAATTTCAAACAGCTTTCTGGTTTAGGAAACTGAAAGAAAAAAATTGTTTCAAAATATCCCATCGAAAAGTTAAATGAAAATAGTTTCCACAGAACAGTTTTCAATCTAATTCATTTTGGGCAAGAAAATATTCCGTAATTTTTATGCTGAATAAGTATAATAATTTATTTTTCACATTGTTAATAATAATGATAAATCTACCTCAATATAATAATAAAAATCCTCAATTTCCACCTTTCCAGCAAATATCTGGGTTCGGTCGTGTTCTCACTGGTGTGGGAGTAATTTTTTTCTTTCAAGTGGAGCCTGATTTTTGGCTCAGGTTTTTGCCTTTCCCTTTTTTCTTCAGAGGAGTGTTCTGTCTTCGGCGTTGTTCATACTTCCCCTACTGTAATTCATGCAAATACTGCCACATACACAAATTCCTCAATGAGTTCAATATTAATCAGCAAATAAATTTTTTTTGCAGCCCAGCCTGATCGCTGCCTAAAAGCCACTTTCTAAGTAAGTATTTGATGAGTATTTGTATATTTAATGTTTGCATTGTTCTAAGTGACTTTTAACATTAGGTTCTCTCTCACCCGCTTTCGGTTCAAATTAGCACGTTCACACGCACTGACATTTGAATTTGCGTTCAGCTTGGATTTTATACAGCTGTATTTGAACAACTTTCAAAAAAACAATCCATATTTTGGAGTTACTTGGTTTTGCCTGACGTCCGTCACAGCTGCCGGTGCAGGGGAAGGCTATCCGTGCTTCTGGAAGCCCCTGTGCCGGCAGCCCGGGGCAGCGCTGCCTGTCCCGGAGCAGCCCCAGCCCTGCTGCACGGGTGTCGTGGGGCTGCCGACCTGCAGCACTCTGACATCAGCCCTGAGCCTGGGCTGCTGGGTTTTTTAAAACAATGTTTATTACCATTTCCACAACTAGTTCTCCTTGGATTTGCGTCGGCTCCCCGTGGCACCCCCGGACATGCACTGCCCAGGGGGGAAGCGGGGTTGTCTGAGGGGGTTGGGGGGGGGCTCATCTTTCCAGATCTCCTGATTAGGGCGTCCTGGCTCCTCTGTGAGCCTCCCCAGGTGGCCATGATATTTCTAAAGGTCTTGTCCGTGTGCCGCAGTAAGCTCATTAGCTAATTCCCTTATTACGCAGCATCAGCTGAATGAAGCATGTGTGTTTGGGCTTCCAGGCAGCCCCCTCTTGCCTTTCTCCCCAGCTCGCCTCGCCTCCTCATTACTCCCTTCTCTTTGTTTTAACTAGGAAGGTGGGTTTTTAAAAGTCCTCTTGGCCTATCCATTTTGGACGCACACTCATCCCTCCCTCGCTGATCCCAGTCCCGGGGTACCCTCAGTGAGAGGGGCTGCAGCGGGCAGGACCCTGCTTGCCCGGCAGTGCCGAGCGGTGCTTTTGCCTCTGCCAAAGTGGCTTTTCGGGCCCGTTCACATTTCCGTGTCAATCTCAGAGCCCGGCCAGGCGAATGCACTGAGGGTTTGATTCAGACAAAAGCGACGCAAGGGGAGTTTCCTAGGAAGGAGGCCGCGGCGTGAAGACGCCGTGGCGGGATGCTCCTCTTTGCAGGGTCACCCCGGGTTTTGAGAGGGTCGATGGGCTCTTACATCTTGTTTGCAGAGAGATGCTGAGCCCCTTGCTCCCAACCCCGACCCCAGCAGACGCTTGCCCAGAGCCAGGGGGTCAGAGCCCGCGGGGCCAAGCCTTTCACCCCCAAACGTGGGGAGCCTGGGGGCCCTCTTCCCTCACCGCCTGCTCCAGGAGAAGCACGGTCACAACCCCTGCCTGGGGAAGAGGGACGGACCCAGCATCCCACCCTCTTCCTTCTGGGGGGCCACAAGCCGCAAAATCCACCTCGCGCCGGCGCTTTCCGGCCCTCTGTGAGAATGTACAGTTTGTGGCTCCTTCATTGACTTTGAAGAATGTCCCTTTATTCACAATGTTATTTCCTTTAATCACTGTGAGGTTGCAGGAAATCTTCTTGGAAAATTGTTTCAGATTGGCTGGAATCACCGTACTGTCGCAGGGATGGAAAACTCACTTGAACTTGTTTTTATTTTACCCTAAAAAGTCACTGTCCCCAGAAGGTTCAGATAAATTTGGATAAACATGTGAGTTCCGAGGATTTAGTTGTTGTTGAGCAGTTACCCCCCCCTTTTTTTTCCCAAATGAACCTCTGTGTCTTTCCAAGTTCCTGAGCTTTTACTCAAGACCAGGGGTGCAGAACTGAAGGAAAAATGGGACATTGGCATAAACAGATTGAAGACAGGCAAATACATCATTAAGGGACACAACATCCAAGTAGAGATAACGAAGCGGTAAGTGACAGCTTTGGCCATCAGCTAAGAGCTGAACCAAGTGAATTTTCTTCTATGCTGGCCTGTATGGGAAAAACAGAAGGTGTGCTAAATCTTGACTTTTGCGGGATTTTAGTCCCATTTCCACATGAAATTCTTGTGAGCAATGGAGAGAAACATGGTCTGGGTGAATGTGTGGCTACATGAGAGGACAGCTGGCTGGAGAACTGCATTGAAAGGGCAGTTACCAGTGCTCAACCCTCAGGGTCTGCTCTGGGTCTAGGGCTAGCCAGCGCTTTCATCAGGGATTTTTACCTGCAGCACCGGTCTGGCAGGGCCTGCAAGAGTGCTTTTCTTGAGAAATTGGAGAAATCTGAAATAAAGCTGTTGATAAGAACAAATATAAGGCTTTTCTATGAGTTGGGAAAAATCAACATTGCAAGCACTAGCTGGGGAATGAGCAAGGTTGCTCTGTGGGAAAGTAGTCGGAGGTGACAGTGGGTCCCACAGGGAGCGTGAGCCAGCAGCAGCCTGAGTGAGAAGAGCGAAATCAGGCTGGGACATATAAACAAGGTGTTTGTAAGACACCTGATGTGATCCTGCTGCACTTGGAAAGTGTTAGCCTGAGCGCGGAATCCCACTTGGGGCTCAGCGTTTCAAGTTGCGGTTCTTGGAGAAAGCCCAGGGAAGAACAAGATCAGAAATTCAGAAAACATGACATACTGGAGAAGGCTGAAGGACCAGGGTAGCTCAGTATCAAGACGAAAAGACTGCGGGGAAATAAGATAAAAGTCTTTAAATGCATAAAGCCCTGCTACAAAGCATGAGATAATGGGCTATTCCTTGTTTTCAGGGTGGGTAGAAGAAGAAGCCATAGGCTCACCCTGCAATGACTGCGGTAAAGAAGATTAAAACTTGTTTTTCTTGGGAGCCGTCTTCACCACTAGAGGCTTATTTTAGGAAGAGTTTAGACAAAAGCTCCACCAGGAAGGGTTTGCCTCATTTGGGGGCAGGCAGACAGGCTAGGTGACCTTTCAAGGGCCTTCCAGGCTTATTTTTTATAATTCTGTGAATACAGATACTAAAAAGAGAGAAGATCATTTTGCCTCTAGCCAGTCTATTTGGGACTGGTCCTTGTCAGGTGTGTTTTGCTTCAGCTGTGAATGTCGTCCAGATTTCCATCATCTCTATCAGCTTTTTTTGTTATTCACTCTTAAGTATTTTTTTTTTTCCATCTGATTTTTTGCCCATTTCTGCACATCCTTGTGGTCCTACTTTTCCTGGAATGGTCATATGCCTGGTGTGGTTCCCCCCAAGCTGTGCCTGGAGAGACCTTCTCTTCCCCACCCAATGGACTGTATGCTGATATCTGGGATCCAAGAGCATCCTGGGGCAGATCCCATCTCGCTCCTGAATTTGCCTGGTGACAGACTCCTGGTGTTGCAAGCTCATGTCTCGCTCGTGGTTTCACTGCCATCGCAAGGCCCCCGTGGGTTGTCCATGGGCTGAGTGTTTTTTCCTTTCTAAAACACAACTAGCGACTGTCATCCGCCTCCATCTGTGGGTTTGCAGAGGTCGTGCAATGGGAATTTTTCTATGTGTATTAGTAACACGATGTATTTTTACTCGCGATGTTGAAGATCGGAATTAGTGATTAGATCACCTATGCTGATTTTCCCGACTCCTTGCTCTTGTTACTCTTTCTAGATCTGAATAACTTGGGGTTTCGCTAATGCATGAAAGCATCTGGCCTGGAAGAGTGAGGGAGTTCATGGTTTGGTCTTGCTTAATCACTGATGGTTAACCCGACGGCTAATCAGCATCGCTCAGAAAATGTATGTCATATTTCTTATGCAGGTTTGTCTGGCTTTTAATTTCCAGCCATTGATTGTTGTTCTGCCTTTTTTGGATGGAATAAAAACACTTTAGCACATGGTATTTTCTTACTATAAGAGTACTTGTGCATAGCAGTCAAATTTCTCTAAGCTTTTTTAAGAAGAAAACAGGTTGAGCTTGATTCTGTCACTGTGGGGTGCGTTCTCCTGCCCTTCTGTCTTTTCTGTGGCTGTTTTCTGCACCCTCTCTCATTTCACAGAATAATTTTGGCCTCAGGAGCTCTGGTGGTACAGCCCACTGGTTGGGCCTCGATCCATCAAATTTTGGAAATGTCTGAAGACGCAGATCCCACTACCTTACTGCATCCCTGTGCCAGCGCGCAGTTTTTAACCCACCTTGTGTCTCCACCTTCCAGCCCACACCTCCCCAGTCTGGCTGCAAGGATGCTATGGGAGACGGTGAAAAAGGGGAACAGGGGGAATCACATCTACATCTCTTGCTTCATCTACATCTTTTTAAAATGGGGCACCAGGCTAGTCACAGTATTTCAGGGCTGGCATCCCATCCCCTGTTGCATAAGACACTGCCTCGTAACTCCCGTTCGCCGTGCTCCCTGCTCTGACGCCCAGGACTGCATTTGCCATGTGGTCCTAGCATCGTGCTCACATCCAGCTGCTCACCCCTGGGACCCCAAACCAACTCTGCTCAGCGCCAGAGCCCTGCCTCAGCCCCTGCCACCCCGAGGGATAGCCCACTCTCTTTGCTGACACATCGGCTCAGTCAAAACCCATGACCAGGTGACTCCATCCCCTCGGTCACGCGCTGGGCTGCAGCTGAGGTTGGCGGCAGCCGGTTGGTGCTGACTCTCAGCTCGCCTGTGCCTGCGCTGGGTACCCGGAGTCCAGCACTCACCTTTCTTGACACCATTTTAGCGACACCTCCCTGTTGAGAACAACTTCTAGAGACCAGTCAGGATGTAGGTAATGGGTGGGCAATCAGCATTAATTAGGACAAATAGTTAACCAGAACATTGTTAAGCACCTTGCAGATGCCCAAGTGTCTGACACCCCCAGCCCCACTGCTCCCTGTTCCTCTGCAGCCATTGCTTTTGGTCCTTCAGGCAGTTTGAGTCCCTGCTTGAGTCTCACAGACAAATCTCTTCGTTTCCCATTTTCAAGCAAGATTTCCTCGGAAGATCCTAGGAAGGCAGCTATGGACTGATAATACCTTCACCATATATGGTGCATTTCATCCTCGGTTTGTGCGCGGCTGTGAGCGTGCGTGACCCTGCATGCCGCATGCAGCCAGCTGCTCGCCAGCGAGCGCGTGTTATCCAGCCCAGCTACGGCTGCACGCTGCGGAGACCCAAGGCTCATGTACAAAACCAGGTACATTTTGGCCAGGCCTCTGCTTTTCCTTCCATGCTACGTCAAAGCTGGACGGGTTTGGCCTGTGCAGTGCAGATGACTGCTAACGCTTACGTGTGCTTTTATAGTGTAGCATTTCAAAGGGCTGGTTGCAAGGAGGTGCATGCACATTTCCTGTACGTCTGGCCAAAAATCTGATACTTGAGAGCGCCGGGGAACCCTACAGTTTCGCAGAACATGCCATTTTGATGTTCACAAAAGACAAAGCATTGCCAAAACCTGGGGAATGGCGTGGAAGGTGCCAGCGCTATTCTTCTGCTCCTGGCTTCACTTGCTTTTATTTCTCGCTCGGCCCCTCCATGACCATCCAGCTGGCTTGTTCCTGTACCACGCGGCTCCCACCCTGTGAGGGACGGTGCTGGGACGTGCCCCAGCTGGGCTGGGGGCTCAGGTTTAGCCTTGCTCTGTGCCGGTGACTCGGAGGTGGCCAAAGCACAAGCGACTGCACCAGTGCTGGTGTGACACGTGCCAGGCTGGGGAGGGTGCAAGTGTCCGGCTCCAGAGGACAGGTACGTCCCCAGGTGCCAGCCGTGCCATCAGGGGCACCTTTTTGTGCCCCCTCAAACCTGGCCAAATGTGCCAGGGGCCCTCTAATGGCCAGACAGGAGGACAGACCTGGTGCTTCCAGGTCTCCTCTCATGACATCCGCCAAGTCCCCTTCCCGCACTAATCTTGTCCTTCTATCCAAAACAATTATGGAGGGCTTGTTGTTTTTGGCACAGTCCTTTATTTACAAATCCCATCCTGCTTATAGCTCATGGTTTCATTATCCTCTAGATGTTTACAGAGCGCCTTTTCTTAATATTTGTGCCATTATTTTACTAGGGACCCGGGTGAGACTTTCCAGACAGTAATTGTCTGGCTCATCCTCTCCCCCACCAGCTCTTTCTGCAGAAGTGCACGTGTCCCTGCTGTCCCTGCCTGCCCGGGGCGCCCGGTGGGGCAGGGATGGGCAGGATGGGGCAGGGATGGGCAGTAGCAGAGGTCTGTCCCAATCCGAGGACTCTGGGAGGGATGTGCAGAGGGGGCAGCTGCCCCACTGCGTCCCATCACCCGCACCACACGTGCACCCTGCAGCCCCTTGTTGCTGCACCTGAGTCACCAATGTCGTCCTGTAGCCTTGAGCTCCTGATGGGCACCTCCCGTCCCCCCCTTCCCCTCACACCCCTGCACTCCCTGCTCCCAGACTCAGGGCGTGGGTGAACCATCCCTGACTGGGGGGGGTGGGGGGGTGGGGTAGCCCCTCAGCGGGCTTTTGGCTGGATGGGGACTGTGTCCTGGAAAGGCAGACAGTGGCAAACCTGGCGCTTGGATTTTGGGGTCATTAGCATGGTGCAGACGTGGGTCGGCGGCTTATGCTGTGCATAGCTCTGATGCCGGTCCCTGCCCCTGGGCCGTCTGTCACAGGGGCTTGTTTAACCTTCTTTGCCGCAATATCTCGCAGTCTTTAATCTGTTTATCCTCGTAACCCCGCTATGAGGTGAAGGATAGTTATCCTCATTTCAGAGGTAGGGAACCGAAGAGATGCTTTTCAAATGTAGATCAGTGTTTAATGATGCAGAGATAAAGATTTTAAAAACACGCTGGAGACAACAGGCGTACGGCGTGTAACTGAGCCTGGTGTTTCTGCAAATCCCATTAAGCGCCTCTGCCTTTTTCAGCTGGTGCTGTTTTGGGGCAGAGCAGTCACAAGGACCTGTGGAGTTGCCAGGTGGGCTCCAGCCTCCCGGCCCATGAGCTGGACATGGGCTGGGCACAGGGAGACAGAGCTGACCCAGCGGCTGCCGTTCAGTGTCCCCGGGTGTGCTGGGGGTGTGCGGTGTCACAGCAGCCTCTGCTCAAAACAGGCGCTGAAACCTGAACTGCATGGGTACGTAAGACCCCTGGCTGCATTTAGGGATGAAACCTAAAGCCTGTTTGTGCTGCGAGTGTGTGCATAAAAGTGTAAGGTTGGGAATAGGAGGGGGTGCTTGTGCAGCATCCCTCTGTCCGTGTAACACAGGCAGCACCGAGCCTGCTGCACCGCTGAATGAGGAGCGAGCAAGAAGAGCAGGATCTCTTTGCTGTCACTGCCTGGGCAGCTGACATCTACAGTAGGTCTGGTTAAAAACCCTGAGCTGTGATTTCTCCACAGTGATCCTGGCGGGAGGTGTCACCGGCTGCCAGGCAGGCCCTTCCCGGCGGCTGGCCGGTGGGGTTTGGTGCAGGGCTCGATGCTGCTGCTGCTGCTGCTGCTGCTGCTGCTGCTGGGCAATTGTTGCTGTGCTTGTGGGAATGCGGTGGCTCAGGCTGTGCGGAGGTCAGTGCTTTTGTCTTGCTGCGGGGAGTTTATCTCTGCGGATCTTGCCTGCTTTCCTGGGTCAGGCTTCACCTCCGCTGTTATCAGCAAACGCAGGAACAGCCCGGTCCAGAGCCAGGCTGCATAGGAACCTCTCGACCCCCTTGCAGGGGGAGGCAGCGCTCCCACATCCCTCCCACGCTAATGGGCACTGGCCAGGCCCGAGCCTGAGGGCTGGGGATGGGACGTGCAGGGCCCCATGGTCACAGTTTCCCCTGCGCTGCTTTGGCAGCACCATTCCCGTGCACCCTGATGGTGTGGGGCACAGGCAGCGGGCACAGCGGCGTGCTGGGGGCAGCCCCACGCTTGCAGCATGGCCATGCATTTTGCAGCGGCGGCTGCAGCCAGCAGTGAAGAAGGAGGCAGTGGAGCCGTCGGAGCCTTCCTTGGTCTCGTCTCCTGTTGGGTACTCGACCCCAAACACAGAGGAGAGAGATCTCCACCAGCAGCGCTGGTGGCACCAGTTCCCCCTTCCCCACTGGTCTGCCCCATCCCAGTGCACCCTCCCTTCCCAGCAGCTCCGGCCGGACCCCTCCAGCTGTCTCCACAAACCCAAACCATTAGCATTTCCTGTTCAAACATTTCCAATAAATAAATGGAGACATCATGCCACAAGCCCGCAAGTGACCCAGAGGCGGGTCCGAGGCCGGGATGGACACGACCACCCAGCGCCCGACCCCCTGGCTGGGCGCCAGCCCTGCCTTTGTTTGAATTCCCGGGTGAGTAAGCGCTCGGCTGACGCCAGCTAAAACGCCGTAAGAAATTATTTTTTATATTAAATAAATTGTTTTCTGTAAATCTGCTCCTACACCAAGGTCCAGAAGCTACCCACGGCACCAGGCTCGCTACAAGGGAGCTGGAGCCCTCTTTCCTGGCCTTGTCCTGGCCGTGCTGGGGCACATGCCTGACCTGGAATGGTCCAGCTGGGACCAGCTGTGCTACAGATGCCTCCATCCCGCCAGCCCCTGGGTGCAGCCGGGCTCCTGCAGCTGCCCGGCAGCCTGGGCACGCCGTGGTGGAGCAGTTCCCTGTGACACGTTGGGTACCTCTGTCCCGAGGCACAAGCCAAGCTCACCAGTGAGGGGGCAGAAGCTTGGGCAAGGGGTTTACTGCCTCTGCAGCACCCCAGGCCCTGAGGGGGCAGCTGTCTCCCCATATCAGGCCTCCCAAAAACAGGTTTCTTGGCTGTGCAAAAGTCCATGCCTTCACACAGCAGTGCCTGTACTGCTCCGGGGCTGGGGATGCTCAGGGACCAACAGCCCAGTCTTTTCTCTGTTGGTCCTCTTCACCCTTGGGAAACAATCTTTAATGCACCAGGATACCGGGCATCAGCTCCTGGGCAGGTCATGGGCCATGGGCCAGTCTCCTGATATCTGCCAACGGGTGCTGATGCAAAAGGCAAAATTAGGGGAAAGGATGTCTCTGAAACACGCTTTCCCAGCACCAGTGGCTCATCCAGTGATGAACACCAGGACCAGCCCATCCCTTGCTCCTTTCAGGGCCAGTGGGGGCACCTGTGCTCCTCCGGGATGCCTGGAGGACAAGCGGATGCAGAGGAGGTGAGCATGGCCATGGGGCAGGTCCTGAGTGGTACATGGGCTGGGACTCCAGGGACACCAGGACTAATGTGCAAAATGGGTTTAAATAGAGAAATGGTGAACATCTGACTGTGCCCAGGCAGCAGCGATGGGAGGAGAGGTTTGAGCCTGATTGGGTTGGTGGATATGCTCCTTCTCGGTGGTGCACAGGCTTTGTCCTCGCTGCTCTGGGTTGGTCTCTGGCTTTCAGCTGGAAGCAAGGAAGATGGATTTGGAGCTAACCAAGCTCTGCCATGGTGGCAATTAGGAAAAATACCAGGAATATAGCTTCCACTAATTTTTCAATTTAATTTTTTTAAATTGCTTTGCTGAAGCCAAAATGTCCTGCAGGAACATGGTGTTTAAAGGCAAAATTTTGCTGTTGAAATTTTCTGAAGCATTTGAAGAGGTTGAAATGTTCTTTGAAAGAGAAGATGTAGATGTTCTGCTCCAGAAGTCTTCATTCAATGGGGTGTTATGCTCTGGAATCATAAGACTTCAGAAACTGAAATGCAGTGAAACCACATTTCAAATAATTTGTTTTATGGAGAAACAATAAAGTCTTTTCTGATTTGGAATGATTTCATTTCTTTACAGCTTCTGCCTTCTTCATGGGAGACTCCCATTGCTCCCCCCTACAGCAGGTGAGAGAGGAGGTGGGACAATGTGTCAGGGGACAGACAGCCACCACGGGCACAGTGCCCGAGTGAGCAGCCGCCAAGCACCCGAGCATTCACCTGCAGCCCAGCAGAGCACGAACTGATTTTTTTTTTTGGTGCTGGTGGGTGAAATCCTTGGTGCTCCCTACCCATGTGTGCAGTGGGGCTGGGGGGGCGGGAGGGCAGAGGGTGGGTGCTGCAGGGCAGTGTGGCCAGGGGCTTGGCCTGGAGGGCACCCGTGGGGCTGTACATGGGCACTGCCCATCCCCGGACACGCTGGGGGCCGAGCCGCTGATGGTGCCCCAGTGCAGCAGGAAGGCAGCGGCAGAGGCCCCTTCCCAGCCCCTGACGGTGCCCCTCGGCAGGACCTACAAGACCCAGCTGCCACTAGGGCTCGGTGCCATCAGCACTCGCGGGTGCTGACAGACAGACCCGGCAAGGGGCTGGCAGGGGCCGGAAACTCCTGATCCCTCTTTATCTGCCCCTCGCCCTGCTCTCTCATCTCCCCGTCACGCTCTCCGTCTCGCCTGGTATCTCACACTCCTATTCTTGCACCTCCCTGGCTGCTGGGGGGCTGCCCACCCCTCGCAGCACCCCACAGCCAGGCACCAGCCCCAGGCTTCCCCCATCCCAGCAGCAGCACGGGATCCCTGACCCCCTCCCCAGGACCTGCTGGGCTTGCTGCCTGTAGGGAGCATCAGCCCTGAGTGAGGGGAGGCACCTCAGGTGCCCCTGTCCCATGTCTGCACACTGAGCATCAGCCACAGCAACAAGCAAGTGCCTGGGATGGGGCTCTGCAGCTGCGATGTGTTGCAGGTTGGAGTGGGAGGAAAGGATCAGGCCCAGCTTGGCATCATCCTGTGCACTGAGGAGGTCAGGGAGGCTTGCTGCTCTCTTTCCCAAATGTGCTGGCTGCTCCCAGGCTGGGGTCCAGCTGGGTACCAGCTCAAAATCAAGCATGAACCTTTGACTTGGCTCTCCTGGCATCCCTCATCCCCATCACTCCATTGCAAACCTGCTGCCCCAGCTTGGGCAGGGTGGCAGTGGGGGAGTCAGGATCCACAGTTAATGTAGCTGCCCCTAAACGCACTGCCAGAGATCAGCTAATCTGATAATTACAGCAACAAAAGCCATTTAGACAAACCATGACCTGACCCCGGGAGCTTGGAATGAAAACATTTTACCCTGCTCTGTCTGGATCCTGCACTGAGAAAACATCTGTATTCGGAGGATGGCTGGGAAAACAGCCCCTGCACAGCACCCACTGGGAACGGCCACAGCTCTGCTCCCTGCCCGCACGCTGCCTGCACCCAGCCTCAGCCCGAGATGAGCAACACCTCAGGGCAGGGCAGCCTAAACCCTTCTGTGATGCCAGGATCGAGGGTGCCCTGGTGCTGAGCAGGGCTCTTTGGTGAGGAAGAGGATGAGACAGAGGCCAGAGGGGTGCGAGGGTGGATCTTGCGAGGGAGAGTGAAAGGAATGGGGTGAGTGGAGCTCATCTGCGCCCTCCCAGAAAGGGCTTTTTTCCAAGCCTACATGAGACTCGATGGTGAGTGGAGGGCAGCACCTGGTCCCCAGTGATCCCCGCATCCCTGCGGCAGCCTGAGCTCTGCAGGAGTTGGGCTAGCCATTGAGCCCCCGTGACTCTGGCTCCCAGGAGGGGCTGAGCGTGGGGGGCCGTGCCTGTGTGCGGCGCGGTGGTGCGTGCCTGGGGGGCTCCTTCACTCCAGGTAAGGTGTGCAAGCCTTCCCATTGAGTGGCAGGTCATTGCTGGCTGTCAGTCGGAGGCAGGAGATGAAGGGAGGGATGCCTCAGGGCTGGCTCCCATGTTTCTCCTGCTTTTACATACATTTTGGTGGCACCCTTTGTGTAGGCTGGGGAGATGAAAGCGTAGGGCCAGAGGGATCTTGCTAAGGCACAGCCACCCGGCTCGGGGGCCCGGCGGCCTGCTGCTTTGTGCCTGTCTGTCTCATTCCTACATCTGTTCCCAGTGGAGCCCCGCTCTGTGCTGCCAAGGGCACGGGACACCGGCTGGGCTGGGGGCAGCCAGGAGCACCGGCAGGTAACTCCTGCTGGGTCAGGGACCCTGGTCTCGCAGGCACGGGCAGCAGCACAGACGGTCTCCACCAGACCAGCACTGCTGAGCTCGTGCTGCCAGGAGTCCCCGAGGAAGGGGAGCAGACAGTGCTGGTTTGGGGAAACTGCATTTTTTCCTGCAACTGGCACTGCTCAGCCTGCTCTGGCGGTCCCAGGCAGTGGCTTGGTGCAGCCAGCTTGGCAGGCAGCGCCCCTGTGCCTTCGTGACTTCCCTGCTCTGCACTGGGAAAGGGTTTGGCCATGTCCCCAAATATCCCAGTGCTCTTTGGAGAGGGGTAGGATTAGAAACCAGTAAGTGCAGTGAGAGCCTGCTAGTCTGGGGACTCCCCAGCACTCGTCTGCTCCAGAAACAGGATGCTCTAAGCACCCTTGGTCAGCTTTTCCCATCGCAGCATCCCACTTGTGCAATGCTTTGCTCCTCATGAGCAGAGAACATGACTCATGCTGTGGTGGGCTACCCCCATTTACCTCTGATGCCCTTGCTTTTACCAGCTGCTTCCCTGCTCAGCACTGCAGCATCTCTCATTTAGCAGCATCCACAGACCTCAGGAAACCCAAGCGCCCTTCATCCAGTTGGGGTTAAAGTTAAGCTTAGGGTTAGAGTTAAGGGTAGGGTTACATTTAAGGTTAGGTTTAGATTTAAGGTTAGGGTTAGAGTTAAGGGTATGGTTCGAAGATGCCCTCACAGCACCTTGACAAAGTCAGGCGTTTGCAGGGGTTCACATCTATGGCAGAGAGCAGACCTGAAGCCCTTTCTGGGTTTCCACACAGCCTTTTCTCAAGGCCCGATAGAGGTTTTGTCTGAGTTGAGCTACAAACCCCACCAGGGCCAAGGCTTTGGTCTCACACTGCTGTCTTGCTCCTCTGCCTTTCCCATTACACTGTTTTCTCCGAAGGCAGAAGCGTCGGCACGCTGCTGTGCCGCCGGGCAGCTCTGCCTCTTCCCTGCTCTCATGCTAAGCAGAAAGTGCACTGGGCAGTTCTTCCAGGTGCTGCCCGGAGCTGGGGGAGGCAAGGGCTGGCTGCGCCCCCGGGCTCCCTCCCAGGCAGCCAGGCTGCGGAGCCACCTTCGGCATGGGAGGGGGGCGAGGCGCCAAACTGGTTTTCAGAGGGATCTTGGCTGGGCTAACAAAGGGAGTGTATGACACGGGTTGTCTGCACAAGCGTTTGGGGACAGCAGCGCCTTTCCCGTCCCGTATCCCCGTGTTTTATCTCACAAGGGGTGAGGGGGTCGCGCTGCCAGGGCTGTTGTTCGCGACGTCCTTCCCGTTTCCCTCGGAGCCTTTCCCAGGTGCTGCAGGATCGCGGGCGGATTCCCACAAACTTCAAAAGCCGCTTGAGACGGGCGGCGGGTTCCTAACGGAGCCGGCCACGCACCGGGCGGCAGCGAGCCCCCTCCCGGGGGATGCGCCGGGGGGACCCGCGGGTGGGATGCTGCGCCCCTCCCGCCGGCCCGGCCCGGAGCCGGTCAAAGCCCGGGGGTCGCGGGATAAGCGGCGGGGCCGCACGGGGCGGTCACGCCGCCGACGGCGGTGCGATGCGCGGGCCGGCTCTGCCCTCTGCCGACACCCCCCAGCACCGCCGCCGCTCCCGGCCGCGTGCCGCTCCACCGAGCCCCGCGACGGCATCGGCCCCAACGCCCAGGAGGTCCCCGCAGGGCTGGAGGGAGGCTCCCGGGCGGTGGGCGGCTCACAGAGCCGCGGAGGGTCGGGGGCAGCGTAGGGATCGCTGTACCTGCAGGAAGGATGCAGCGTTTGGCAGCAAGCCACCACGCGAAATTCCCTGCGGATAAACGCAATGCCATGCGCTCGGGGAGAAGGGTCCCGAGCTGACAAGTGATCCCAAACGCTCCCCGTGGGCCAGAGCAGGGCTCGCCTTGGCGGCGGTTGCCACCGGCCAGAGGCTCTTGCTGGGAGGGGAAACTCCAGGTGACACCGGGGTTTCTCCGGGGCTGGGAGGGTCTCGCCTGCAGGTGGCTGGGAATCGGGGAAGTACCTTAAAAACCTGGGACAGATGCACCGGAGGATCCCCATGACCCGCCCTGAGCTGGAAACACACCCGGGCACGGCCCTCCCGGCACCTGCCCGCACCCCTCAAGCTTTGCACCCCCCTGCACCCCCGGACGCGGCGCTCCTGGGGCTGCCGTGCACCCCGGCTTGGCACTCCAGGGCTGATCTGCACCCACACAGGTGCTGCACCCCGGGGTGCCACGGACCCCCCCAGCATTGCACCCCCGAGCACTGCCGCAGCGCAGCGCTGCCTCGGGCACGGCATCCCCCGCAGCACCCCGTACCACGGGCATTGCACCCCGGGACCACCCCGCGCCCCATCACTGCCGCTCCGGGACACGCCCCGCCCGCAACGGACGCTGCACCCCTGCAGCCCCTGTGACGGCTCTGCGCCCCGACCAGGCACTCGGTCCCGGCCAACCGCGGCCGCCACCCCGCGCCCCCGGGCGCTCCACCCCGGGGCGGCCCCGCCGCGCGCCGCCCGCCCGCTCGCGCGCAGCGGCTGGCGTGGGGCCGGGGAGCCGCCGGCCGCCAATAGGCAGCGCCAGCGTCCCCGCGCCGCTGGCGTCACCGGGCGCGGCGACCGTCGCCGGCCGGCGTCCCCGCCGCGATTGGCTGGCCGCGCTCGGCCCCAGGGGCTGCAAGGCCGCCGCTGGCTGGCGGCGGGGGCGGGGCCGCCGGCGGCCCCCTGATTGGCGGCGGCATGCGGCGGCCCCGCCCCCGCCGGTGAAGGTGATCGTCTCCTCCAGGCGCCGCGCGCCGCCCGTAACGGAGCGGAGCGGAGCGGAGCGGAGGGGGCCGCGCCGCCATGGCCGCCTCCATCTTCACCGCCGTTCCCCGCGCCCCGCCTGTCGCCGTCTTCAAGCTCACGGCGGACTTCCGGGAGGATGGAGACTCGCGGAAGGTCAACCTGGGCGTGGGCGGTAAGTCCGCGGCCTCCCCCAGCCCGGCGGGGCCCCTCTCCGCGGGGCAGGCCGGCCGGTGCCCCCACGGCGGGCCCGGTGCCTGCTGGAGCGGCTGGGCGGCAGCAGCGGGACCCGGGCCTGAAAGGTCACCGGGGCCGCGGCGAGCGCCCGTCTGGGTGCGGAGCGGGGGGGCGGGCAGCGTGTCACCGGCGGGCCTCAAGGTCGTGGGGGCGGCCCCGCGCTGGCCTGCCCGCCGTCCTCGGGTGTCGGTGCCCCAGGCAGGCCTAGCGTCCCCCCGGGCGTGGAACAGACGGTTCTCCTCCTCGTAGCCTATCGCACAGATGAGGGGCAGCCATGGGTCCTGCCGGTGGTGAAGAAGGTGGAGCAGATGATCGCCAACGACAACAGCCTCAACCACGAGTACCTGCCCATCCTGGGCCTGCCCGAGTTCCGAGCCAACGCCTCCCGGATCGCCCTGGGTGATGACAGCCCCGCCATTAAGGAGAACCGGGTAGGTGGTGGGCAGGGAGTGAGACCGCTCCTTGCTGGGAGAGCTGCTGGGATCTCCAGGTGTCTCTGCGGTGGACTGAGCAGTAGAGTGTAAATGTGTGGAGTAACTGCATTTTGGCAGGATTTGGGGATTTTCTCTGGCGTGGCCTTTACTGGTTGTAGGTCACTTGGATAAACTCGTGTATGTGAAGCCATTTGTGCAAGTAGTCATAGTTTTTGGGAAAGACCAAACACGGTGTGTGATTGGAATTTGTTTTTTCCTTCATCATTTAATGGCTGCCCTGCAGGAAAATGAAGGCGGAAAATAGACCACCTTTCCTGGAATAAGCTACTAGCTGGGAATCTGTTCTGTGCCAAAAAGTAGCAGAAACAACTGGAGTCTATTTATAACTGTGTCACGATGGGTCTGAGCGCTGAAGGAGGTTGAAGACCACTGGAAGGGGATGGTGTCCTGGCTGGGGTGACCCCAGGGAGCATGTTGGGATCCTGCCTCTTGCAAGCACCTCTGTTCTCTGTGCATCGATAGCCAGGTTGACCTGGGGGGACCCTGCTGGCAACTCTCTCTGTTGCAGATTGGAAGTGTTCAGTCCTTGGGTGGGACAGGTGCTCTGCGCATCGGCGCGGAGTTTCTGAGGCGGTGGTACAATGGAAACAACAACACAGCGACCCCGGTCTACATCTCCGCTCCATCCTGGGGTGAGTGCTGTCATCTGTGCTGCCACCTCCTTGCTGGGAGCCCTGGGTCAGCGGGAAAGGGAGGAACGGCTGAGCTCCTTGCAGGGGCCTGGCCAGTGGGAGAGGAGCCTTTCCCTAGCAGGTCCAGGGAGCAAAAATGTCTCCATCGCATATTTTGATGACATGTAGGGAGATACCGGGACTGGAGAAGGTGGCTTGCTAGAAGTGAGGCCTGCTTTTCTGAAAAGTGATTTCTTTCCTCAGAGAACCACAACTCCGTGTTTGTGGATGCCGGCTTTAAAGATATCAGAACGTACCACTACTGGGATGCTGCCAAGAGGGGTCTGGATCTCCAGGGGCTGCTGGATGACATGGAGGTGAGTAAAACTGGCATGGGACAGGCTGAGCTTGATGCTGTGCTGTCAGCAGTCAGCTGGGCTGTTGTGTGCTGTGCCTGGAAGTAGATCTCTGTGAAAGAAAAGGCTGGTGTCCAGAGGAGCATGAGGCCTCTCCCTCTGCTATGGGTGCCCAGTCTTACCTGTGTATATGACCAAGACCTGCTCTCTCCTCAGAAAGCCCCAGAGTTCTCCATTTTCATCCTCCATGCCTGCGCACACAACCCAACGGGCACAGACCCTACTCCAGACCAGTGGAAGCAGATTGCTGCTGTTATGAAGGTACGAGCTGCTGCTGGGGCTAAAGTAGTGCTGAGGGGACAGATAGCTCTTGAGCCAGCTGGAGAGGGGTTATAGGGAATGGCACAGGATGTGGCAGGAGCTGGAAGAGTCCAAGAGGGCAGGTGTTAAAGGGAGAGGCTGGCAGGATGCTGGTGGTCTGTGCTCAGAGAATAGAAGCATCCTGGTTCTGGTTCTGCCTCCAAGTTCTTGCTTTTAAACTCTGTGGCATGGGCTGCAGTGAGGTTTCTCATACTGGAAAGATTCTCCAGGCGCACCTGCTTTCCACAGGTGCTGGATAGTAGGATATAAGCTGGTGCATCTCTTGTGGCCTGTGTCCTCCAGAATGGGGAGGAGGCAACTGCTGTAGTTTTCTCCTGCATTTGGCCTTTTCTTGACCACTTTAGTCTTCCTATTCCTTTACCCTAGTAGAAAAAAAATATCTCAGTCTGGTGTTGCCGGACAATGTCTCCTTTGTATTCACCCAGAAGCTCAGTGGTCATTTTTGCCTCCTACGGGGATAGTGGGGGGTAAAGTGAAGGTTGTGGGGAAGGGGTTTCCCTCTAACACTGTTCCTCCTTGCAGCGCCGGTTCCTGTTTCCATTCTTCGATTCGGCGTACCAAGGTTTTGCCTCTGGCAGCCTGGACAAGGATGCCTGGGCTGTGCGATACTTTGTCTCCGAGGGCTTTGAGCTCTTCTGTGCACAGTCGTTTTCCAAGAACTTTGGGCTCTACAGTGAGTGTCTGGCAGTAAGCTGGCCCAGTAGCATCATACTCAGACAGATGGGGCTGGCGTACTGGGGGGCGGGGAGAGCTCTGCTTTGCCGTGATGTGTGGGACCAATGGCTCACATCTCTCGGCTTTTCCACAGATGAACGTGTGGGGAACCTGACTGTGGTGGGGAAGGATGCAGACAATGTGCAGCGTGTGCTTTCCCAGATGGAGAAGATTGTGCGCACCACTTGGTCCAACCCTCCCTCCCAGGGAGCGCGCATTGTGGCAACTACACTTTCTTCCCCGCAGCTCTTTGCCGAGTGGTATGTGTGGCCAGGGCTGGTGGGAGAGGGGGAGGGGGGAGGAAGCTGTCTCCCCGAGTGCCAGGCTTGGCCAGATGGCTCCAAACCAGTCAGGTGCCTGTCCTCACGCTCTGCTTCCTGCCTGCTGCAGGAAGGACAATGTGAAGACGATGGCAGATCGTGTATTACTCATGCGGTCAGAGCTCCGGTCTCGCCTGGAGTCCCTTGGGACGCCGGGCACCTGGAACCACATCACAGAGCAGATTGGCATGTTTAGCTTCACAGGGTTGAACCGTAAGTACCAAGTGGCCTGGTGAAGGGAGGATTGGGTGGGGACAGTGTTGCTGGGTGTGAGCTGGGCTGAAGCAGTCCAGGCAGGAATCTCTCAGGGACCTCACTGGAGTCCTGGTGTTACTGCCTCTGTGGCTAGGCAGGGATGAAGCATCAGGCAGCATTTTAGTGGCCAGCGCTGGAAGTTTTCTGCCTGTTGTGAAAGATTCAAGCAGCCCTGACTGGTTCTTTGGGCTTTTCTGAGCTGTGGGGTCACTGTTCTGACCTGATGTCCAATTGTTTCCCCAGCTAAGCAGGTGGAGTACATGATCAAGGAAAAACACATCTACCTGATGGCTAGTGGGCGCATCAACATGTGTGGCCTGACTACCAAGAACCTGGACTATGTGGCCAAGTCCATCCATGAAGCCGTTACAAAAATCCAGTGAAGCACACGAACAACCAAACGTACATGAAGTCACCAAAGCTGTAGTGTGTAGTCCATGTCTTTCCCTGCTCATGGCTTGCCTTGTCCCACACCTCTTGGGGTTTAATAAAGATTGGGGGCATTAGCTCAATCAGGGATAATCATCTGTTCATGTTTTCAAAATACCCCTTGCAATATGGGTAAGCCAGTGCCCCCAGGAGGGTGGGGGCAGCATGAGCTGCCTTGGCTCTCGTTTGACTGACAGCAGCCTGGTCTCCAGGCATTTAGAGCTGCATCTTTAGTACATCCAAATCACCTTCGTGTAACTGATCAGTTTGATCTAAGCAAAGTCTGGTGCCAGTGCAATGTGCTGTGGGATAACTGCCCAATCAGTTGGGATCTCATATGGTTTGTGAACTAATGTCATTCAGTAGTAATTTGGGGAGGGGCAAAGCTGTTGCTGCCCCCCTCCACCTGCACCCAGTTCTGAGCCTTATGCGAGCAAACATTCGTAATTGTGATAATTGCTTCTTTGTGTTGCTGACAGAAAATTAAACCTCCATCTCTGAACACTACCCCTGCCTTGTGTGATGTCATGCCTTCAGGCTGTGCTACCCTCCTCCCAGGCTGAGGTTAAAGCCTCAGCATCCTGGTTTGTCTACTGGGTCTTAGTTTGTTTCAAGGCTTTCCCTTTCTCCCTCGTGGTGTGTTGCAGCTCTGATGATCACAGTTGCTACTCATGGGGCACAGTCCTACTGGGAGAGCGTAGTTGAGAGCTCCCTGTGACTCTGCATGAAGCTGCCTAGTTCCTCCTGTGTCTGTCTTGTGTTCCTGTTTCTGCCCCCTGCCCTGTGCTGTCCAGGCTGTCCTGTCCATCTGTATGTGCTTGCTTTCTGGATGGGTGTGTGTTACCCATCCAGCTGGCCATCCCTCCCTGACCCAGAGCTCCTGGCCTGCTGCTAATGTGCCAAAAAGTGGATCTGTTCTTCCTTCTCAGCAGGCCCTGATGAAACACCACCTACTCCCCCTGGCTTCACCGGGGCCTGCCAGCAACAGCCTTCATTTCTGGCACTGAAGAAGAGCTGGGACCATCTGCTTCTGCTCTCTGCAGTCACTGTTTGCAGATCTGTTTGTGAGCTGATATTACCACCTTGATAGAGCAGCCTCCTGCCAAGATCTTGGGGAAGAAAGAGCAACAGTTCCTTTCCTTGGGTCGGTTAGTGATAGTCGCTGCTGCTCTGATGGATTTTGCTTGTGCCGCAGCTTAGACGGCAAAGGTGAAAATGGTGCCCTGTTCCCTTGCTGTGTTTATGGAGAGACAGTGCATGGAGTCTCTTGTTTGTCCTTTTAAGATTAGTGTTTGTGTCACATAAGAGACTGAGCCAGTGGCAGCCTTTCCTCTGTGCAGGTGGGGAGCTTTTTCTCCTCTTGATGTCCATCCACAGCTGGGATGATGGGGTAGTGGTTAAAGCATGACTTCTAGGGCTGATCTCAGGAGAAAGAGTTGAAGGAACCAGCTCTCTTTTTGTTATTTCTGACATCTGTCTATGCTTCTGTCCTTAAAGACTTCTAGGTGTGGAGCCTGGCTCACCTGACATGTGATCCGTACCAGTCCTTTGCTAGCCTTACCAGCCTTGTTTTTCTTAGTGAGTGACCTAAATTTCTCCCTTTCTGTGGTGTAAGCTCATTACCCATTATCCCATTTACCATGGCAACAGAGAACAGATTATTCCTTTCCTCTTTGCAACAGCTTTTTATGTATTTGAAAACTTCCTCTCTCCCCTTCACATCCTTCACCAGTTAAGATGAAGCGACCCTGTTTCCTTCAGCCTTTGGGGTAGGTTGTTTTCCAGCCGTTGCTTTCCTCTGGCCTCCTTTCAATTGCTGTGCGTTTCCTTAGAAGGCCAGTGCCCAGAGATGCAGTTATTCCAGCTGAAGTTTTATCAGCATTGGTGGACTATGAGATTTCTGTCGTTATCTCTCAGGCTGCACTCCAGCATGTGTATCCCACTATTGTGTTTGCAACAGCATGATATTAACTCCTGTTCTTCCCCAGTCCTTATCTGTGCGGCTATGGTGTAACTCTTGGCACTGCGGAGTGCTTTCCCAGCAGCAAGTGACACAGCCCAGGTTCACAGGGAGAAATTGGGAAGCACTTGCTGACCTGGTCCTTCAGCGATGCTGAGTCCTATTACTCCAGCCACCTGGCCGCGGGCACGAGGACAGCCTAGCCTGGTCGGAGAGGTTAGCACATCTTTCCCTGAACCCATTGACACAGACAGAGCATCGCTCCGGGAGAAATCATTTTTAATGTTAATATCCCCGTTGCGTTCAGCCTCTACAAAAACTACTGACTGGTCTGTACCAACCTGAAGGCTCAGCGCGAGCTTCCCTCGCACAGGCAGCCATGTGCAGAGAGGAGGATGGTTCAATGCAGCGTGGAGCAGCTCTCCCCAGGGAGGGGGGCTGCGCTCGGCGGTGAGCTGGGCTCCCTGCCCTGTGCCTAGCAGGGGTTCGGGAGTGCCGGGCTGTGTCGATGGTCAGCGTGCACAAGGCGCTGTGAGCGTGTGTGGCACTAGGCATGGCACAAACATGTGCTGGGGCCCTGAGCTGCGTGTGGCACCCCCCAAATAGCACATTCTCCTCACGGCGGAGACCACGTTTGTGCAGCACCCAGCACTGAGGGGCTCCTGGCCTCACTGGGATGGGGATGGCAAATGATGCTAAGGGCAGTTCTGGGTTGGGCCGCCCCTCCCTGGTCTGCCTGCAGGGATGCCGCGCCAGACACTTCTCCACCTTTCCTTTTTCCACCTCTTCCTTGAGACCAGATGCTACCAGGGAGCAGCTGGGCAAGGGCCCTCGGACTCCAGCTAGCTGGTCCAGGCCGCCTGGGTGGTTCAGCCCCGCCGGGGGCACATCCTTTCTCGCCTGGGGATGGGGCTCTGCACAAATCCTGCAGGGAGGGGCGGCACAAGTGGGCAGGCGGACGGGCAGGCAGCGAGCGAGTGCAGACCTGCTGCTCTTGAATGTGAGCCTCGCGGCAGGAGACCCCCATGCTGCAGACCTGGAAGACACAAGCACAGCCCGGTGCAGGCAACCTGAGCTTGCCCTCCCTGACCTGCTGCTGCTCAAGCCTGCAGCACCTTTCTTTAGCCAGGCTGGGGGATATTGGTGTAGACACACATTGCTAGCTGTGAAAACACGAGTTAGGGTGTCACTCTGTCTCCGACATCCATTCCTGCCCCAAGTATGGCTGGAGTCTGCTGCTGCATCCTTTGACCCCGCTCCAGCCCCCAGCAACATGTGCCTGCGTGGACTCTAAACCACATCATTTGGCTTTGCTGCTTGAAACTTGATTTTACACTATTAAAACTGAGCAATGTCCCATTTGCTGGGGAAAGAGTATTGCACTGAGAGGCAGGTTCCTACCTCCAGTCTGCGTGGGCCTCCAGCACTGTGCTCCAGCCACGCTGCTGCTCAGGTCATTAACGGGGCGAGATTGGAGCTCTCCTCTGGCGTCTTCTCACCATCCGGCGACGGCCGCTGCTTGCGCCCACCTGCAGCAGCAAGGGTGCCTAGGGCTGGGTGCTGGGGGCCAAGGGTGCTCAGGGTGGGGGGATGCATGGGGTCAGGCCAGGACCAGGCAGCTGGCTCTGCCTCAGCTAGCCCCAGGTGCAGTTTTGCCTGCTGCTGAGGTGCCACCAAGGAACTGGGCTGCCCCCTGCTCCGCGCCAGCCCTGTGCAGGGCATCCCCAAGCCAGAGCTGGGGAGAAGCTGACGCAAGCAGCAGGGTGCCTGGGCAGAGCTCTCCCCTGGGTGCTCCCTCCCCAGGTCAGTCACTCACTGAGGGATCTCAGCAGCCTCCTGCCCAGCGTCTCCTCAGAACTGCTTGGTGATGAGCTGGTCCCGGCCTCTCTTCCTGGGGACTCTGCCTCCAGGACGGTGCGGCAGCACTCACTGTCTGCAAATGCCCAGCGTGACTGCAGCGCCCCAGGGCACCAAGCCCTTGCCGCCCCCAGGGTTGTGAGTGTGTGCGTGTCCCCTGGCCAGACTCACTCTGCTGCTTGCTGGTCTCCTCGTTGTCAGCCAGCTCCTCCTGGATGAAGGGGATGCCCTCCATGCGCAGGAACACAGACTCGCTGGGACTGCGCACCCCCTCGGAGCGGCTGCCTGTGGGGACACAGAGCAGGCATGGTGGCAGGACGGGCAGGCACTGTGCCCTGGGGCAGGACACAGCCGGATGCCAGCCACAGCAGCAGGTCCCAGTGCCAGGGATCCCCAGGGAGCATGAGTGCGTGTGGAATGGGGATTTACATGCCTGCACACTTGCACCTGTGTGCATGTGCAGGCACAGAAGTGTCTGCAGGTGTGTGCATGCAAATGCCCACTTGCCCCAGTCCATGTGCAACTGCAACTCAGTGGTGGCATGCCTGTCATGCCAGTGGGTCCCAGCACAGCCCCCCCCAGGGGACACACAGCATTGGCACATAGCAGGCAAGGGATGCTGTGGGGTGACTCACACATGACGCTGTTCCTCTCATTCAGGAGGGTGGTGGGGTCCTCCTTGGGCGTCTGTGGGGTTCCCCGTGTGGTCGAGGCCTTCGTTGAGTCCCTGTCGAAGGCCTCCATGTCGGGGGACTGGGGTGAGCTGTCCATGCGGCTGGCCACCAGCGCGTTGTGGTACTGCTGCCGGGTGACCTGGACACACAGACCCGCGCGCCTAGCTCAGCAGGCACTGAGCTGCACCAGGACCTCCCAGGGACTTGGTGGCACCAAGCCCCTGGTCAGCAAGAGTGCTAGACCCCCCAGCACCCACTGGGCACCCACCAGGCTCCTGGGGCACAGCGGGGTGAGAAGGTGCCTGGGCAGGGGTGGCTGGGGTGGGACAGTCCCTGCCAGCCCAGCCGGTACCTTGACAAACTGCACGTCGCAGAGGATATGCACGGAGTAGTCGGGCGTGTAGATGTTGTTGCTGCTGCTGTGGAGCTGCGTGGTGCTGCCCCCATAGTCGTTGTGCTCCCGGTTGGGGGACTCGGAGCGGTTGAGCCCGCTGCACCGTGATGGTGACCTGTTCACTGAGGGAGGGGATGGCAAAGAGGCCAACACTCACTCTCACTTGTGGTGCCACTTGGGTCCCCGGTGCCGGCGCAGGGCCAGGGTGGACCAGTCACCTCCAGCGGCTGTGCCCCATGGACACCAGGGCTGGCAGGGGCCCTACAGGGGCCCTGCGGTGAGGTCCTCCTCGGTGCAAGCTCACAGTGGAGACTGTGCCATGCCAGCCCCACGCAAACCAAAGGGACCGGGCAGGCACGCACCCGACCTGGTGTCAGCAGCAGAGGTGAGGGCTGCCGCCTGCCTGTCACACTGACAGCTCTCCTGCTAATGCAGGCCTTCTGCACAGCATTTGGCACAAATTCTGGTTGCAGCTGGCAGCCCACAGGGGTTTACTTAACCTGCCTTGAGGGCACGCTCCTGTCCACCCCGGCTCCGACAGAACAGCAGCAGAGGCTGCCATGGCAAGCTGGCGCGTCACTCACATTGACTGATGGCCTCTGACACAGCCGTGATGGATTTTGTTTAGTCAGTGATTTATTAGGGAACAAAGGCAGCTTGTTCCTTGCACGGGTGACGTCAACATCTTGCTGACTTTGCTGCTAAAATGCCCTTCTATTATCCGGATTGCCAGAAAGCAAGGGAAGCAGGGCAGCATGCATGCAGGGCTGCAGGTAACGGTCATCAGAAGCAGCAAGTAGCATGAAAACCCAAGCATTGAGTGCAGGAAATTGCAGGAACTGCACATCAAAGAAAGCTTGAGCTGTCCATGCTTCCCTTTGTCCCCATACCATTCTTCCTGGGATCTGCATCATACTGGGGAGGCTGTGGGAGGGCTGCTGTCCTCAGTCTGCCACTTGTGTTCCAACCAGTGAGGGGATGCCCAGCATGGGGTGCCATGGGTGCTCCTCTCCTGGCCCTGACCGGCATGCAGGGTGGAGGGGGCTTGGTGCACACTGCACAGGGAGCTGGAAAGAGCCTGGCTCATGTGGAGGTCCCTGCCCAAAACCATGCCCCATTACCTGGAGAGCCAGCCAGGGAGTCTCCTCTGCTGAAGGCGAAGGTACGGGACACCGAAACGGGCACTGCAGAGAGAGGGAGGGGGAAGGAAGGAGAGGACAGGGGAAGGCCAGGGACAGAAGTGAGGGCGGTGGACAGACCAAGATGAAGAATGAGAAGAATAATCATGTGTCAGCAGCTCCAAGCTGGGCTCCCACCGCTGCCTCCAGCACCCCTTCCCACTCCTCTTACACACTCCTTCTTCTGCTCCGGGGAGGCACTCGCCAGCCCTGGGGACAGGGACACCAGCAGGGACACAGACTTGAATGCTGTAAATCAACAGGCTGCTCTGTGATGAGGTAAGAGGAGGCGAGGCTGGGGAGGACCTGCTCCTGCCAGGCCTGTCCGCACAGCCACACACCTGCCTAGAGCCACGGCGTGGGCAGGAAGCACCTTCCTCCCATCAGCTGAGTGCACCCTGCTCCAGCCCTTGGCCAACCGCTGCCAGGAGAGGGGACTTTGTGGTCAGCTTGTGCCACCTGGGAGATGGGTGGAAGCTAAACCAAGTCACTGTGCTTGGCATCTGGGATGCTTCTGTGTGTGCAGGTAGGTGGCAGAGAGGGGATGTGCTCTGCAACAGCCCTGCACACAGCCCCACAGCTGCAGGCAGGGGCTGGCAGAAGCCCCTCAGTATGATGCACACCAAAGGCATTCGTGCCAGGCTGCCTGCAGCTCCCTGCAAGGCCCTGGGTCTCAATAGACTTGGGGCGATGCCGAGAAGAGCCACCCACTGGGAGCTGTTCCGTGCAGGAACCGCAAGACACCAGGACCCCAGATCCGGGGCTGCCTGACCCATTGCCACAGAGAGGGCGATTCATAGGCCACTCGCTTTCCCATGTTTTATTGCCACAGGTTACAGCAGCAGTGACAATTGCAAGGGCAGGCGTTCCCCCTCCTTGTGACTTGCTGCCTGCAGGGAGCTGCCCTGCTGCCCACCACGGCATCACCCCTGGGCCACGCCACAGGGGTGCAGGGCTCCACGGGGGAGCATGGAGAGACCAACACGCAGCGTGAGCGATGCACTCCTAAACACCTCCCGATGCCTCATCTTTGCTCTCACTGCTGGCAGCACCCACCTCGGCAGCAGTGGGAGACACAAGCCTGCTGGCTGCCAGCCCTCTCCTCCAGCCATGGCCACGCTTCCCCCAGCTGCCGTCCCTCCTGCCCGGGGCATGCTGCCCTCCCTCCAGCCACTGTGCCCGCAGCATGGCTGCAACGCTCTAGGAACCATCTGCTGCCTACCTGATTAATGTTTTTAAATTATTTTGAAGGTAAAACCCCAGGAAATTTGCCCTGCAGCCCCTTCCTTCTGGTCTCCCCGCTCCTCCCCCTCTGCTCTGCGTCCTCCCCTGGATCGAAACCTTCTGCAAACAGAAGTCCAAGCAAAGGCACCAGCACGAAGCGCTGCCCAGAACAACCTCGTCCAGCCGGGAGCAAAGGACGGGTTGATAACCACTAGCACTCGCTCCCTGCTCTCACCGCCTGACCCCCAGCAGCGGTGCTGGCCGTGCTGGGTCTCTGCCGCCACACCCCTGCCCTGGCCACCAATGTCAAAGATTGCCTGGCAATAAAAAAGTTGCATAACAACAGTTAATTAATAACAAATGGCTAAATGCTCAAGGGTTAATGTCTGAATTCTCCCCTGTGACACGCTACTCACACTCATTTCTGCTGGGCATTGCTTCACGGAGGGAGGACACCAGCCTGACAAGGGAGATGCCCTGTAACCTCTGCCTCCCAGCCTGTCTCCTTGTGGGACACGGCACAGGCAACACACATGTCCCACAGCAGGCAGGGGTGGCTGGATGGCAGAAAACACCTCGTAACACAGCATCACACGTGAGCATGGGGAGCGAAGGAGCCCTGAGTGGCAGCGTCCTGGCAGGTGGCACTGTGGACACACGGCTCCCACTGTGGCTCGCGCCCTGCCTGCCCCATGACCCATGGGCAGCACTCACTGACTGAGCTGCGGTGGGCCCTGGGGACGGTCACTGAGGGCACAGGGGCATCAGGACATGCAGCAACATCCCAAGGGAAATCAGCCGCTTCATTGATTTTCTCTGTTCAAACCGAGTGTGCTGTGGACACACGGGGGAGCAGGAATGCACACCGAGGGGTTAATCCAGCAGTCCATGAGCCAGCCTTTCGAATGGAAGCAAAGAAAGCAGCAAGGAATAGGTGAATGCTAGAGCTGCAGGCAGACTGGGACCCACAGGAGTGACAGTCACCTGCCCTGAGGGACTCTCCCTCTTCTCTCCGTGACGTCCCTCCCTATACCTCCCTAAAGGTTGAACTTAGCAGGTTCTCATTTTGATTAGGCACCCAGAGCATCCTTGTCTTACCATCAGCACTGCAGATCCAACTGCAACATCCAGGGTTTGGGATGAGGGATGTGCCGGACTGGGGGTGGGCAGCACCTCTGCCTGCTCCCAAGCCACCAGGCACTACATGATTGCAGGGGTGATCAGCAAAGAAGGTGGGAGGATCAGAGTCTCCCCTGAATCAGAGCTCCCTCTTAACTCCTGCAAGCAGGGGATCTGCTCATTAACGCATCAGTTCTGCTGGCAGGGAATTTACCAGGACTGAGGCGTCTCCTTCTAACGCTGCTAATTTCCCACACCACCACGTGTGAATGGCTCATAGGTAAATTGACCCATCTCTGCAATTCCTGAGGAGCCCCCGTTCCCCCAGTGTGGGACCCATGTTCAGCTCAGGTGCTGAGCCTCAAGAACATGAATGGGTCCAGAGATGTTAAGCCAAGACCTAGATGCACCGTGCCAGCAGTTGCAGGGTTTACTGCTCCCATCCGCATGGGCACGCTGCTGCCCATGGACAGTGCCCCTTGCAGTGCCAGCCATGCTGGGATCCACCCACAGGGATACAACACATAGCTAAAACCCCAAAGGGACCCCAAAGTCCCTCTGTGGGGGCTTTGCTGCATCAGACCCTCACTGACTTTATTTATTTAAAAATAAAAGGGGTGACCTTGATGCAGAGACCGAGCTGCTCTTCACGGGGTGCAAACCCACACCTCCTCCAGCCAGCCAGTGCTATGGAGGAGAGGTTTTAGAGCCCCAGCCTGCCCCAAAATACTTACGTAGGAAGGAGGATCCAGCCAGGCTGCCCACTTTCCGCACATCATTATCTGAAACAACAGTTGGAAGCATAGGAATTACAGAGGAAGGGCTCCTGCCTGCCCTGTGCCCCACAGCAGGGCCACCCCACAGCCAGCCCATTCTCCTGGCCACCAGCCAGCTTAGTCCCCATGGAGGCTGCTGAAGTGAAGGCAGGGTCGTAAGGAACCCACCGAGCCCTTACCCGAGGAGACAACAGCCATGATGGCGGGGACACCATAGTAGGTGAATGCCCCATTCTCAAACCGCAGCCCTTCCTTGCCAACCTCCACCTCCACTTTCCCCTGGAAGGAGAAGGAAAACCCGCTCAGGTAGGCACCCCGCAGCTCCTGGCCACGTACGCACTCAGGGCTGCAGGGATCCCCAACACCCCATACGAGAAGACGGGCATCTCCGCTGGCAGAAGCAGCCCAGAGCAGGGTGGAAAGGAGAGATGGGCCACCCCTTGCCACCCTCCGCTTGCTGCTGCCTCAGGCACCTGTAGGATGAGGACGAAGTAGTCCACAGGGCGGTTGCGCTGGTAGAGGTAATGCTCCGCTGCCTTCTTGTTCTTGCGGTCGTACTTCAGCTCCTGGATGACATTGGGGTGTTTCAGGAGCCGCAGCAGGATCTTCTCAGAGAGGTAGGGGGACTTGAAAGGCTCCACTTCTAGAAGGCAGGTAACACACTTGCTCAGTGTGACCAGGGCTGCTGGGAACCCCTTCTCCTCTGAGCTGCACGGCCCCACTTCCCGCAGCCTCGGCACCCCACTGCATGGAGGGGAGCCAAGTGTGAACCCATGATGGTGGAGAAGCAGGATGCCCAGAGTGGGGGTCCAGGCAGGCGGAAACTGCTCACTGGGGGGAAGCCTGACCAAGAGGCAGCTCAGGGTTGCCGTCCCTGTGGGGCTGCTGCTGCTGCAGGGAGATGCAGGGCTTGCACAAGGGCAAGGGTACCTGTTGCCATGAACCGATGGGTAGCCAGGAGGAGCTGCGGGGAGATCTTCACCTTCATCTCACTGTCCGAGAGCCTGAAGATGGAGAAGTCCTGGGGCTTGCGTCCCCGGTGGGGCACCCTCTCCTTCTTCCGATTGTCCGCTGCAGGGCAGAGCAGACCGGTTGCCCACTTGCAGCAGCCACAAAGCCACTGCAGTTGCATGGCCCTGTACCGCATGCACACGTATATCGAGAGGCACATCTTGCTGCACCCTGTGGCAGGGCTGCTGGGGAGCCATGCATTACAGCCTTGGGAGCAGCTCCCTGGGCAGGGAGCAGGATGTTGAAACATGCTTCTTTCTCAGGAACAAGTCCTGGGTTGCCCTGGCAGGATGCATCACCCAGATTTTGACAAGGAGCTTGGGAACCACCCATGCGCATGTCATGCCCAACACACATGTCCCTGGGTCAGGCCCTGCCCAACCACTGGCTGCTGATGCTGGTGCTTCTCTCTCTCGAGCATTCAAGACTCCCTGACAACTGACAAGCATCCCTCCATCATTCTTGTCTTTCCCACCATGACTGTGAATTGCTCTGGGGAAGGACCATGATTTGCTCTGGCCTGTTTCCTACCCACATGTCTGTCTGTCTGCGCGGGCTCCCACCCTGGGTCCTGCAACCGCAGTAGCTGCTCTGGGACACTAACTGTACAGATCCGTCTCATCCAGGATCTCGGACTTGATGATCTCCTCAATGACATCCTCCAGGGTGACAATGCCCATCACCTCGTAGAACGGATCTCCTTCCCCTTCGTTGTTCACCCGCTGCACGATGGCCAGGTGGGACTTTCCTGTCGGGGGAGAGCAGAGTGGCAGTGAGACCCTCACCCCTGCTGAGAGGGGTCCCCAGCAGGGCAGGCTGGCAGGCAGACAGGGCTCGGTGGGAGGCACAGATCACAGCCAAAGATCAGAGGCAGCCACTATCGCCCAAACCCACCCCAACCACACTAACCCAAGGAGAGGGGCTGGACCCACAGCCTGGTCTAACAGGACTGCTACTCTCCAGGCTGATTTCTAGGTGTCACAGGACTCTGCCTGGCTCTTTTTTGGGGCCGCTTGCTTTCTTTACCCAGGCAGCCTGCTGTGAGTCACTCCGTTTAGCTCTGTGACAGCCTCCTGTGCAGGACTGAAGTGCACATTACACCAGCTGTTTCTTGCTTACCCTCAGCTTCATTGGCACGAGACAACTCTAACTGAGCAGTGAGACAGCGTCCTCCAACACAGAAATGTGAGCATGTCCTTGCGCTCTACTGGTTTCCCTCATGCTCCTAGTGTTCTCTCATTCTGTTGTTAATTATCTTTCCTATCAAGTTGCCAGGAACAGCTCCCCCACATCTTTCTATCCATCGCTGCTGGACCGATCCTAAAGCTTTTCTTAAAATACGGGCAAAGCCTCCAGCTCCTTGGAACAGCAGCTGGTTTTAATGCAGAAATCTGTATGTTTGTTTGCAGCTTTCAGCCCAGCTCCTGCAGAACTCTTGGGTGAAACATCTGGCTGTGGAGGCTGAATGCTTTTCAAGCCATCGGCTTGCACCTGAACATCTTCTCCAAACTCTGCCCCTGACAGCGCCTCCTCTCTGTTACCTTAAACAAGCAGACTGGGACCAGGACCTTCAGCTGCAATGACGGCGACTCCTGCTTGGGAGTCACAGTGTTTCTCAATCACAGTTTCAGCTTCCCCACTTGTCCCCAGTAAGCTGGCAGCTCTGCTGACACACTCTCAGGCTTCTTGCTTTTGGCATACTTGAAACATCACTATTTGCTTTTGCATGTCCAGCTCTCTGTAAGCTGTTCTGATTTCTTCAACTTCTCCCTTCCTTTATTGTCTGCTGTGATTTATGCTCCTGGTCAGCAGCTTGACCAGAACCCAACTTCCAAGCCACAAACACCTTCTGGGTTTCTAGCTCCAGTGTATTCTTGGACCTGCCAATGAACAGCACTGGTTTTCTTACTGCCCCTGTGGCTCCCATGCTGCTCAGCAGCGCACACAGGTTCTGAACCTCTAGTCTTGCTTAAAATGTTAAAAATGTCCTTCATCGGCTCCACAGCCAACAACTTCTCCTCCCTCTGCTCTGTGTACCTGGGGTCTCCTGTTGCAACGCCTGCACAAACCCAACTGTACCATGGGCACTGCGGGGATCTCCAGAAAGCTGCAAACACCTTATTTTCCCCATGGGCTCGGAGCTGAGCTCCTTAAGCAGTAATGGTCACCCAAAAGGGGGGCATGTTCCTTCTACCATACAGCTGCCTCTGCATCTGTTTCTCCCATAAAGCCTCTCCAACAAACCTGCCGGCTGCTCTGGGCGAGGGGATGTGAACAGTATTTATGCATAAAGATGGGCTCCTGCCTGCTGCACAGCTCCCTCCTCGCCTGCTGGTGCCTTCCAGCTCGTCCCCACAGTGGGACAGGCACGAGCGCATTCAGGGCATCCTGGCAGTCCCACCAAACATGTCTTGCTGGGGACCATGCGACCTTCAAATAACCCCGCCCTGGA
Organism: Burhinus oedicnemus; assembly: GCA_008921705.1. Lineage (NCBI taxonomy): Eukaryota > Metazoa > Chordata > Aves > Charadriiformes > Burhinidae > Burhinus > Burhinus oedicnemus. The sequence goes on from VFFE01005196.1 coordinate 55,487, forward strand.
TCTGAGACAAGCAAATGATATTCCTCAGCTGAAGATCAGCGCTATACATTTCTCACAGCGAAGCTTGGGCATTTTCCACAGTATAAATTCCCTCCTCTTCATACCAAGCTTTTATTGCAAGATTTCAGAAAGCAGCTCACTGCCTCCCACGCCTACAGAATTAGAAACGAGAACATAACATCGCAGCAAGTAGCACCAAGATGCACTTTAAAAAAACCAAATCAATAGCCTCAGGGCATTGAAAATTCAGCATTTTCTTTGGACCAGGCTATTTCACTCCTTTCATACGTGGGTTTGTGCACCTTGTCTGTTCAGTGGGTAATAAAGCAACACGACTTGAGACTTAAAAAGAAAAAAGCAGTGGAGTTGGCTGCAAGACAGCAGCAACAGCTACGTTTCATCTTAGCGAAGTCCAACTTTCGAAAATGTCTCCTTTGCCAAACCCCGCTCCCAAACACTGGGGCCATCTGGTCTCCTACAAGTCCTTGGGTGAGCAAGGAGAGGGGAGAAGTTATTTCTTTTGGCTGAAAGCTTGTTGTTAATGACATTTACATGCAACCCAAAACCACCAAGCCCTTACAAAAAGCTTAGGTGCTACTTAAAGGCAGTCAGAGAGTAATGGAGGCAATTCTTTTTTTGGCTAAACACCTACATCAATGCTGTAATATACTCTAGAGCAGCCTCAGAGAAATGCGATTCCAGCTTCATGTTCACATAATGGCAAATGAGATTATTTAGAAATAACCCAGCGCTGTTAGCCTGGGAGGAGACCCACGGTTTCACCGCACTGGGGGCAGAGCCAGGAGGGCTGTTAGAATGCTCAAGAGTTATTTCTTTTCACAGAAAATTAACACTTGTAGCCACGCCATAAACCCCCAGGTTTAGGTTTCCAGGCTAATAGCCACATTAGAGACAGAGCAGGTACCCAGCGATGGAAAATTGTTGCAATGCATGCGGTTGCTCCTGGCCCACACCAAGCAGGCTGATCCTAGCCCCTGCCCGGCCAGCTGATATCACAAACCCCCCCAAAACCCACTCCCAGCTCTCGCAGAGCTGGTGCCAAGGACTGCTGCTCCCAGCTGGCCCCCGGTGGGAACGGGCTGACTTGCCCTGACCTCCCACCTGAGGGACATGAGATCCTTTGCAAACTCCTGCAAACCCACTGGGTCCTGCCTCGCCTCCTGTCAGTTTTTTAACAGACCTTACAAATTTGGCAGCAGGGGTGGTGGGGGCTTGCAGGTGCCCTGGCTGTATGGTCATGGCTTGTTCCCTCGTGGGCTGGGGATGTGGCCAAGCTTGGCTGTTCCCCCTTTCCCAGCCCTGGGAGCTGCTACGCTTGCACAGAGGAAAAGAAGTGGCTTTTGGAGCAAGTATGAGGGCAGAAGCTGGGCAATCTTACAAAGTGGAAGCAATGTCCAAGGGAGCGTGGCACAGGGACAGACCCAGGGACATCAAAGGGGTCGCATTCTCTTCTCCAGTTGTTACCCTGCAGTTCTGCTTCAGTGGGAGTACGGCAGAGGGAGATAAATCATTTAAACAAAACTCTGAACTTGATCTAAACCAGCTTTAAGATCTGTAAAGCCGATTCCAAAAACTGTGCTATTGTAACCGTTGCTTGATAGCTCAAATGAAATGAATTACAAGGGCGAGCTGCTTCCCCACTAGCAAGCTGTCACATGTGAATTTTACAGAGCTATCACTGATGCAGGAAAGCGCAGTGAAACACTTGAGAATCAAAGCCTTGGTTTGGCAAATGCTAGAACAAATGGGCAATTAACTTTACTTGTGCGAATAGCTCCACCGGCCTCCGCGGGACTGCTCTCGCACAGGAAGTCTATAGGTGATTAAGTGTCTGCTCAGCATGGGATACAACTGTACTAAATTCTTTATGAGCTACATGAAATCTGCTCTTTTCAAACAACAGCCTCAGTGGAAAGTTAATGCCTCAAAATGCTAAATTACAGAGCTAATATAAACAGCTGAAAGCTTCCGGATGGAGCAAGCATCTGAACAGATATCTAAAGCTTTTATGCCCATTTTTAGGAGCTTTGTTTTTCATAGGTACCTTAATGACCTTGGGCTCATAGCTCCACCTCAAAGCGTCCTCCCCGATGGCAGAACAGGGTCTGAACACATGGAAATGCCTTTACTTGTGGGAAAGAAAGTGCTGTTGGCTGCAAATATAGCCCAGACTACTTCCTTATCATTTTTTTCTATGTAGGTACTCTGCCAGAAGAATGTTAAAGATGCTTTAGTCTTGCCTTTCCTTCCACGGGATGAGCATTCTGAGCATGAAATTTATTTTCATGAATTTTAACAGTAAGATCTAAAGCTGTTACTAGGAGATCAAATGTACAGGCACAAGCCATGAACCATTTACAGCTACAAAATGGAAGACAAAAACAAACAAACAAAAGAGTAATTGGTAAATAAGGTTGATTGGTGAAACAACTATCATGTAACTGAAATATATTTTCTGTGTGCTTTTATCAGAGCTCTTCTCTGGGCCAGGGGCTGCCAGCATCTCTGTGCCCCCTCGCAGACCTGCATCTGAAGCAAGTGGGGACCCTGATTTGAACTTCTTGAACTGCAAACCTGTGTGTGAGTGTGCTCTTGTGTTACCAAGACTCTGCACCAAGGGTGAAACCACAAGCCCAAGGAGTTGCACCGCGAGGCACTGCACATCCACACCTCAACACGGGGGGAAATAACCAGGAGGGCTGCAGGGGCACTCAACTCTACGGGGAATCAGAGCTATGCAAAGGGAAAACTGTAAATCTTAATCTAATCCAGACCTTTTGCAGAGATGAGAACTTCATCTGCTTACATCTGTCTCTAGCAGAGTACAAAAGGCTTTCTCATACTCCGCTTTGGTGCTTTCCTAATCCTGAGGAAAAGTGGGGGAAAGATGGAATATTTGGAATAGCTGATGTATTACAGCTGACAAAACAGATCAGGAGGTAAGGGGGAGATTAGAGGGGACATGGAGTCTCATCTTCCATCTGCTGTACAACGGGGCTCTGACCTCCTGGGTAATGACCCTACCTGCCCACATATGGTTGGTCCCCTTGCATGTTACTTGGAGCCTAAGGAAGCCTACAAGGATGCTGAGGCTTTTTCAGGCTAAAAAAAACAATGCAAAACTGTTTTCTTTGGTGTCTGTAGCATAGGCCACCTGATTCTTTACCACAGCTCAGTCTGATGGTGCCTTTGACAGCGCCCAAGAGGGAGATGGTCAGCTAGGTGCCCTCTCCCCCAGGAACACGGCTCTCCTCTTGCTTTGCTGAACACCTCCCTGGAGCGGGTCTGCTCCTGGGCTTGCTGGGGTGAGGTAAAGCAGCCCAGAGTTCACACAGTAAGATTTGGCACAGTTTTGAGGGGAAAGCAAAGTAACATTTCAGGCAGAGTTGCAGCGTGAGTCATTGAAACCATCTTTCGTGTATTTGCACCTCACCCACTCTCAGCCTGGCAATCACCCTTCAGGGCACGTCTTTGGGATAGTTCCCGGGTAACAACCAGCTCCTTAACCCATACAGCTAGCTAGGGAGGTCATTGCTTCAGCCCATCAAGGTGTCCAAGATAGTGACTATCACATTTGCAGAAATCTCTTGAAGGCTGGGTGAAATCTCAAGCCATGCTTTGTGCTTGCAATGACTGCAAGCTCAGGAGAAGGCCAGTAAGAAAAGCAGGTGAAATGGTACTAACCCCAGTTCCTGGCAAGTGTAAGCACCTTCTCCAGCTACATTCAATTTGTAGAGGTCTAATAGAAGCTGTGGACTATTTTGAAAAGCAAAGACAGACCCTAGGGCAGAACTGTCCTCCACAGGACCGGCTGTTTTCCCTGCTAAGCCAGGAAGTTTGTTTTTAGAGAACTGACTTTTAGTAACTCTTAAAAGATGCCAAACCACAGAAGGCTAATTTGAGTTGCACCTCAGCCTCTGCCTGGCTGCAGGAAAACGAACATAAGAGCAAATTTACACTGTTCCTCTGACAGAGGAAGGTTATTTGCTGAAAGGTGCCATTGCTATATATGGACCCCACAAAAAATGAGTCAACAACATCCAAAAATGACTTCAGCAATGGGATAAGACTTCCCAAAGGCACCTACAGAACAAGGAGGTGGAGCTCATGGAAGAGCGCCCCACGAGGCGTTATATCACAGGGCTGAAGCTGCAACCTGCATTGCTTCGGTTATCTTCTAGGGATGGAGGAGAAACAGACTGCATCACCCACAGCATTTCACACTGAATGAATGCATAAACCTTTCCTCCTAGTTCCATATTCCCAAGGTGAAGTTTATCCTACTGGGACTTCATCTGCCCCGCTACATTGCTTTAGCTTGCTAAATATGGTGCAGTTATTTCTCTGGTGTATTAGATAATTTCTCCTGTGAGCCTAGAATAAAGCCAGGTACTCTGAGAGGCACCAATACAATTTGCCAAGAAACCCTCTCCAAATTTTTTCACTCCTTCAGTAGTTTCAGCTTCTTCCAGTCTGAAGGTGGCAAAGTTACTGTACTGGTGTGCATTTTCTCATTTCTAGAGAAGAGGGGACACCGATTTTGTATAGTGTCCTCCACTTAGCACTTCTATGTAAATGCAGCACAGCTATGCATGCCTTCCATAATGACCCTGTCTAGCTTGCCTGAAAAGATGGCAAATTGGGTGTCCAGGCTTCATTATTTCCAAGTTAATTCCACTGAGTTTTGATGAGATCAAGTCAAAACCGTCATTTAGTATAAGTAATTCCTGCCTTCAGCTGGACCTGCCTCACCCTGCTGTAATGCTGTTTTTCAATGCAGTTTTAGCAGCTGCCCTCCTCTTCTGGGCTGTGGGCCGAAGTCCAAGCTACCTCTTGCAAGCCAGCCCTCCCCTCTGCTGCTGTTTGCAGCCTTCTCTGGGTTTTTCCCAGTTCCCATTAGTGCCCTCAATTTAACCATCTTTCTCCAGGAATTAGTGCCAAAAGAGACATCAAACGACGTCAGCAGCAGCAGGCTTGTCAAGGAGCAGATGTGAAGGGTTTGGCCAGTTCTGCCATGATGGGGCAGGGACCAGGTTTTGTCAACCAGGAGCTCACAGCTGCTCTTGGGTGCTGTAACCACTCTGGGCCATTAGCTCCCTAGGTGCTACTGAAGCGTATGCTACTATTTTCATACAGTTTAAATGTCTTGGCAAGCTGATGCTATAGAAGCTTCCTCCCCCAGGTCCGTGGAGGGTAATCCCATCTACACAGGGTCCTGCTGGGGGAGAGGGGATTCGCGACTCGTACACGGACTAACCTCAAGGCAAACATCAATGCATCTTAATGGAACAGAGCTCAAACGAGGTTAGGTGTGAGCATACCTGGAAAACTTCCCTTCAAACTCTCCTATGAAAGACCAGTGAGGAAAAAAAAAAAAGCTAATCATCTTCATAGCTAGGATAGCACATCGAGAGAAAAACGCATCAGGTAAACAAGGATAATACAGTGTGGTATTGGTGAGTAGGAGGAGAGGCATAAAAGGGAAAGTGCTGCCAGAGGTGTGAGCAAGAGTCCCAAAGTGCTGCGTTTAATCATCCCTTGACATTTTCAGTGAGAAAGAACAAATGTTTGTGTACTGTGGCAAGGAGCTCTGGCAGTGAAATTGTGTTACTTATACATTATGCAAAAAAAAAAAAAGACGTTATGGGTTTAGGGGATGTGGTAGAACATTAATCATTAGTGAAACAGATTGAAAGTATACATTGCTATCCAGGAAAGAAAGATATAAAATGTGATGAGTATTTTGTATAAACACTGTAATATCAAAAAAGAAATAAAGGATACAAAACCTGTTTGAGTTAATCATGGGAGAAGGAAAAGAAAGCTGGCAAGGTTTCTCTAGAGGTTAAGGACCTGGAGGTGATTATCAATGCCCATCCTTACCCGAGACTTTAATTTCCTAGAAAGAGACTGGGCCTTATCAGTGGGAGCATTTGCTGTCCTGTAGGCATCTTGGATGTGTGAAATGATGAATGCCTTCATTAAGTACTCACTGAACCAACAAGCAATCAGCCTACTCTCTAATTAGTGGAGGTGTCACAGAAGACCTGGCCATAGAAAGCAACCTTGATTGGATCAAACAAGATACTTCACCATAATTCAAACAGACACAGAAAAGGAGACAGTGATTAAGATTCTTAATTACAAATGGGAAATCTTTATTTTAGAAATTAAATAGTCAAGTGAACGGGGCTGAAATGGCAGTGGATGGGACTGGAGGCAGCTGGGAGCGAATGTCTGTCGCAGTGGGGAAGCCAGCACCGGAACCTGTATTCGGAACTGGGAAAAGAGAGTTTAGGAGGGGTTTCAGGGTTGGGCTGGGGGGTGGCTACCTACAAACACAGGCTGCTGGGGGTGACCAAATGCCTACAAATAAGGGAAAAATGAATCAGAAGAGAACAGCAACACCAGGAGAGGACAGCATTTGGGGGGAGAGCTGGAATTGCTAAACACCACACTGAGTTAGATACTAAGACCAAAAGCAAGGCTTTTCAGCCATGTAATTTAGAAGACACAAGGAGAAATGAGGTGGGAAGAGAAATAAGTTTTAGGAAGAGCTCTACATAGGGGCCGTAGCAAAACGTCCCAAAAGGCCATGACGGCAAACAGATGTAAGGGAGAGAGAGTCTGAAGCAAAATGCCAAGAGTTTAATGGAGCAAAGCTGAAGAAGGATGGATAATCTTCATTTGAGATGAGGACTACCACGTGAAAGTGTAGGACCGGTAGCAAGGCTCGCTAACGCACCTGTCAGCTCAAGGAGCGACACACACAAAACATCTCTGGTTAAGCAAGGCAGAGAGGACGGCAAACAAAGGGCAATGAGCTAAGCAACCGCAAGCCCATTTCTATGGGTCTATTGATCCATAGGGTACCAGGCTGTAGAACAATTTGGAGAGGGAAGTAGTTGAATACATCAAAGTAAATCAGATAAAGTGCAGGGGAGGCTGACCAAAGGGGATTGTGCCAAAGTCATCTGACACCTTTGGTAACGCCAAACTCACTAGACAAGGGAGAGGTAGCAGAGACTTCAGTAATGTTGTAGTATCACGCGGGAAGCCACAGTTAAGAAGGAACTGCGAAGCACGTCAGGAATTAGGAAGAGGGGACACAACTGGTTATGTCAGAAAAGGCAGGGGAGGGGGCAGGGAAACTACTGCAGCCCATCAAGGTTGAACCCAGAGAGCAATCTTAATGCTTTTGCTAACAGTCTCAGTATAAAACCCAGGAATTTGCTGATTTGCACCACTGGGAGTCTCCAGTCATGCTGAGTGGCAGAGAGGGTAGGTGTTATGTGCCACACAGAACTCCTGTCCTTGTCATCCCAGGAGGCGGTGGCGACACAGTTGTGCATCCCGAGAGGATGTGGACCTGTGTGTATCTGATGATCGCTTTCCTGGCGCACAAGAAACATCCTATCCTCCCCTCCTCTCAGCTCTAAAAACCAGCGCGAGCACAGAGATGACTCACACAGAGGCTTTCTCTGTATCTGGGATGGACCAGGTTGGCCCTTCTCACATGATCAGCTCTGCTTGCAGCAGAGCAGCCCTGGCAGCCCGGGCGGGAGCCAGGGCTGTCCTCCTGCATTACATAATGCAGGATGTCACCGCTGCAGCCATTTCTTAAAGACTCACCCACCACGGTATGATGTACTGAGTAACACGCAGCAAAACACAATTCCCAGTGGGGGGGGGAAAACCCACATGCTGTGTGTATTTTCAAGGTATGGTTAATGAAATACAGCTCTCAGCATCTCTGGGGCTACTAGCAGCTGCTGCATGATGAATACCGTCACAGCTGCAAAAGAAGTACAGCTCTTTCTAAGGGTTTAGGCTTTTCTTCTTCCTTTGAACCACTTGCACAGAAACACTGCTTCTTATTGCTAAGCTGTAAACGTGAGAGCCAAGTAATGAGATGAGATCTCCTGCCATAAACTCCTCCGCACAGAATATTGCGGTGAACACTGCCATGCCTGGGCAGGGGTGCGAGGCAGGCACCGTGCCCATGCTGTCAGGCCCCTGCAGAGACACCAGCCCTGCGGGACAGGCTCCGCTGCTGAGCCAGCAACCTCTGAGGCCGAAGGCTCTTACAGCCTCCGTAACATCACAGACATGACCAGCATTGCAGGCCCTCAATCCACCCAGGGGCTGTTCCACCAGATGACACCAGGGTCACCACCACACCAGCGCATGCAGGGCCCAACTTTCCCCAGCATCCCCGGTACCTGCCGGGTCCTGCCAGGAGGCGATGCAGGGTGGGCTGCAGGGGGCTGCTCACCAAGGAACCTTTGGGGGTGCAGAGAGGGGCACAGGGGGAGCCCGGGCGGTGGCGGCCCAGTGGCCTCACCCTTCTTGAACTCCTCAAGCAGCGTGTCGAGGCGCGTGTCGTTGAAGACGCAGTGGAGCGGGCGGCGGTAGAAGCGGGTGACAGTCTGCAGGGGGGTGCAGTCATCCGGGTCGACGAAGGCCAGGTCCTTGACAAAGAGCAGGTCAACGATGTTGTCGCGCCGGTCACCCTCATAGACAGGGATGCGAGTGTAGCCGGAGCGGAGGATCTCGGAGACGGTGGCAAAGTCCAGCACGGCATCAGCACGGAGCATGAAGCAGTCGGCCAGCGGCGTCAGCACGTCCTCCACCACCTTGGTGCGCAGCTCCAGCGCGCCCTGCACCATAGCCAACTCCTCCCGCACCAGGTCGCCGTGGGGGCCGGCGGCGCGCAGCGTCTCCAGCAGCCGCTCCCGCGTGGAGAAGACGCTGAGCTCCTGCCGCAGCGCCCAGTCCAGCAGCCGGCTGAGCGGGTAGCAGAGGGGGAAGGCGGCCAGCATCAGCAGCCGGGTGAGGCAGAGGGTGCGGGAGGCGATGGCCAGCCCGTGCCGCGAGCAGACGGAGTAGGGCAGCACCTCGCCGCCCAGGAAGACGGCGGCGGCGCACAGCAGCACCGGCAGCCAGGGCGCTCCCCGCGGCCCGCCGGCCGCCGCCGCCCCGCCGGGCAGCGAGGCGCAGAGCCAGCCGGCCAGCGCCGCGTTGGCCCCCGCCTGCCCCAGCAGCAGCGTGCACAGCAGGTAGGTGCCGCCGCCGCCCCGCACCGCCTGCACCCGCCGCGCCTGCTCCCGCTCGGCGGCCGAGCCGCTGTTGCGCAGGACGCGGAGCTCCAGCGGGTCCAGCGAGAGCAGCGAGAGGCGCAGCCCGCTGAACAGCGCCGACAGCCCCAGCAGCAGCAGGGCGCCCAGCGCCCGCAGCCAGCCCGCCTCGGGCAGCGGCAGCAGCCAGGCGCCCAGCGCCGGGGCTGCCGGCCGGACCCGCAGCAGGAACCCGCCCGCCGCCCCGTGGTGCGCCCAGGCCCGCCCGTCCCAGGCGCACAGCGAGAAGAGGCGCCCGCCCGGCGCCGCCGCCGCCTCGCCCTTCCGCGGCTCCCGCACCCGCACCTCGGCCAGCGCCGAGCCCGCCGCCCCGCCCGAGCGCAGCGGCCCCACCACCTCCACGTCCGAGGCCCAGGCGCTGCGCTCCCGGCACCGCTCCGCCGGGCCCCGCGCCGCCTTGCCCCCCGCCGCCGCCGGCGCCGCCTCCTCGATGAACACCAGGCGCGGCTCCCGCTCCCCCGCCGGCCCGCGGCTGCCGTTGCTCTCGGGCGGCGGCTGGAAGTAGAGGCGCAGGAGGAAGCGGCTCCCCTCCGCCGCCTGCACCGCGCCGCCCTCCAGGGACACCCGGCCGGGCGCCGTGTCCTCGGGCCGCAGCCCCAGCAGCCAGGCGGCCCCGGCCGGCGGCCGCGGCGACAGCGAGAAGAAGAGCAGCAGCACGGCTCCGCGGCTCCGGCCCCAGCCGCCGCTGCCGCCGCGCCCCGGGCCCGCCGCCGCCATGCCGCTGCGCCGGCACCGCAGCGCCCGCCCGCCGCACCGGGACTGCAGCGGGGAGCCGGCACGCCACGCCACGGCGCGCCGGCACACGTGGGCCGGGGGGCGGGCAGCCGCCGCGCCACGTGCGACCGGGAGCCGGCCCGCGGCGCCCCGGCGGGAGGGGCCGGCGGAGCGGGGCTGCCGGGGCGCCTACGCGGGGGACGGGGCGGGGGGAGTTCGCCTTCCACCCCCGCACGGCCCAGGCGGGAGCATCCCCACGGCGGGCGGCACCGCACGCTCTCCCCACATCTGGTGGGAACGGTGGCGGGGCTGCCCGGGAGCCCATCCCCGGGGGTACGGGGCCGCCGCCACCCCCGGCAGCTAGAGAGGGCTGCGGGCCCCGGGCAGCGAGCCTTGCCCCCGGCCACCCGCACTCGCTGCCGGTGTCATCCCGGGGGCACGGCGAGGGCCGGCCGTGCGCTGCTTGGGGGGGGCTGTGCGGGGGGCTGCAGTCGAGGTTTGCTGAAAGGCTTCTGCCAGCAGTCTCTAGAGCTGGGATTTGCAGTCAGCCTCCCTCTCTTATCTGCCGAGGCCCAACTCTTCAGCTTTTCAGTTCAAATTCGTCTCCTTTCTTCCCGTGGGAGCGATTTTTAATTTTTTTTTTAAGGGGGGGGCGGATAGTCGTTAGGTTTGCAGTCTTGCTGGGAAACAAACGTACCACGCTGTAACTAGCATTTATTCTCGTGTCTAGACCTGATGAGGAATGTGATGCACAAACGGGGTTTATCAGCTTCAGAAGTATGTGCTGAAGAAGGCACTTAGGGACTGTTAAAGCTTTGGGGTCTTCCCTGGACCAGCACCCACGACAACCTTGAAACGAGGTTGGGGAACTGGAAAAGAGTCAGTTGCCTACAACTAGAACAGGCTCGCTAGTGGCAAAGCAGGAAGCTAGTCAGAAAATGTCATGGGGGAAAAGGAAGTGCTCCAAAAATTCTGATTATTCACTCATTGCACCCATGAAAATGGGCCACTTTCTGTGTCAGTATGTCAGCAGGGAGATAGGCATAAAAGCTGCCAGGGAGATCTATGTCCCTTCCCTGTTAGGAGATATTCTTCCCCCTCTCTTGGAGAGGCAGCTAAATTTTTTCCAAATTTGATTAATCCCCTGGGATTTCACAGGGGCCATGCGCTGCTTCACAAGCTCTTGCTGATCCTCCCCTTTCTAACTCCCGCCTAGCTCCAGTGGGGAAAAACTGCCTGGTGCCCTGCCTGGGCATGATTTATGGAGGAGCCAACTGGTAACCCTACCCCAACTTACACCACCTGAGGAACAGATCTCACAAACTGTCCCAAGCAGTACCCGGAGTGACTAGGGACAAACTCAGTCTGCTCCTGCCTCTCTGCCTGCAGGTGGCGGGAACAAGCATATGGCTGCTCCTTCCCTATTAGGACCCTGTGGGAACTATGGTCTGAGACCATCCCAAATTTTTGAAACTGCAGGCTGTCATCAGCATTGAATTTCTCACAGATTTCTTGATGCTGAGAATACTGTAAAGCCAATCTGGTTTTGTGCATCACTGCCATAGCATTTTGGATCGCTGTTTGGAAGCTGTATGTATACCTGTGCCAGTAGTTACTCATGTTTATTAACTTGCAGATTAGATTCCTGAAAGATTTTCTAGTCATGAGTTTCTCAGTATAGAAACTGAAGGCTGTGAAATACAGGCTTGCTTTTTTAGTTAAGTAAGTACTTGGAAAGTATTCTTGTCCGTAGTACCCTTGTCAGCAGAAATCCTCGGACAGCGGTTTGGAAACCAGTGATCTAGGCTAGAACAATTTAAAAAACCCCACATGGCACTGCAGGAGGAGGAACCACAAGGTGGCAATCTCTCTCCGTCCTTCTACTGGCAAAACGAACCTCTGGCAAAAAAATCTCGGACAGCAACCGTGTAAAGCTGCAGAGACGTTGGTCACATCTTGTATCTTTCAGAGTCGCGGGAACATTCATTTCGGTGCTGGGTTTTCTCTTCTGAACGCTTTTTCCTTTAGGATGAAACTCTCAGCCTTGAAGAGGTGGCACTGGAGGCTGCTCTTTGCTGGCTTTTCCAGCCTTTGGCCCAAAATGGGCGCCAGATGTTGCTTGTTAGATTGCTAACTACCAGTGCTGCTTGCGTGCACGCTGGCAGAGCTACTGTTTGCTTGGAGAGGAAATTTCCTCCTCCACTGGAGGCACTATCTGTAGCAGCTGGTTCAGAGTATGGCTAACCTCATGTTATATTAATGCGCAATATAACAGTTGTGTCAGGATCTGGCTTCATGCAATGAGATGTCTCAACGGGAGCAAAATAACCTGGATGTTGCGACTAGTCAGTGACTTGTAGGTTGAGCATGACATATGGTCTCGAGGGGACTGCAGTGCCTTAGTGACAATAGCTCTGCTCCCAAAAAGATGCGTGGCCAGAGGGGGTATAAATGCAGAAGAGAAATAATGCTCAGTGGAGCTTCCCTGGTCCTGCAGTATCAAACACCATCTGTTGCGATGAGCTCCATCTCGATCAGGACATAGTTGTGTTCTTGCCAGATGTTAGCTTACATGTGCTACATGTAAAAGTAAACTGGTGCGAAAGCTGTGGTCTGATGTGCTTTCAGTAGGATTTGCCCTGCATAAGTGACGACGTGCTAGCCAGCCTCTCGCTGAGAGGATGCACTCCAGAAGTTGCAGGTGTGTGGCTGGAGCGTGTTCAATGATTCAAGATAGGAAATATCTTCCAAAGCTCCAAATAAGACAAAACAAACTGAGCTTTAGCACATACTCAATTGATTGACTCTTTGGCAAAGTATGACGTGAATTTGCAAGGCTCTCACTGAGGCCTGTCCTGGCTGTATCCTGCCTGGTGAGTCCTTCAGCAAGCACGGCACAGCTGTCCTTGTTTTCTTCTTACGCTGAAGTCTCCTTCTTTTACCTGTTGTCCCCTTACAACATTGCTCTTCAGTTAGGAATAATAACCTGCTTCCCGCTCACCAGGACTGCTGAGGTTCTGCTTTACACCGTGTCTGCCACCACTGAGCTCCCTCTGTGGCTTCTATGTCGCAGCCTCCAACGTCCACGTCCCCTGCAAGTGGTGACATCTCTGATCGTGGCTGTCCTCTTCCAGCTCTGATGGTGCAGGTCCAGGCAGGACCTGGAGGAGGCAGGAAACGTGGACATGGGGAGTTTTGTAAAGTCCCTTCACATCACCTTGACTTTAAGTTCTGAAGCCAGATTCCCAGAGGCTGCAGGTTGCAATTTGCTTCCTTCCTGGTTGATGGGAGCCAAGGGGGTCTGCTGGTCCTCTAGAAAAGGGCCAGGAGCTGCCGGGGGACTGCTAGTGGGGATAGAAATGTTAGCAATCCAAATCATGATGGGAAACAGAAGGAGTAAAAAAAATCTGGATTTTATTTTTTTTTTTCCAGAAAGCAGGAAGAACTCTAGCAAGCACAAGGTTGGCTTCTCCTGGAACATGTGTGCAATATGAGTGTCACTAATGCTCTGTAGCCAGCTGAGAGAAGATACTTTCCCCAAGTAAGTGAAGTAAGCACTGAGCTGTGGGATATATGATAACTTCTGCGGCAGAAGGAATAAGACCCCGGGCAAGGGAGCAAGGGGGCTCCAAACAGTGCAATGTGTCTTTTTTTTTTTTTTTTTTTTTTTTTTTTTTTTTTAGTATCTGCTCTACCATCCAAAGAGGTTTCCTCTGCTGAAACCCTTCAACAACTGCTCAGATCATTTACAACAAGCACTTTCACAGGCAGTAACTCTACAAAAGTGAGGAAAAATCGAAGTTACTACCTATAATAACGAAGTTAAACATAGATTTAAATGTTTGCAAACTGTAGCTGACTGAAAGGGTGCCAGACATTTTGCAAATACACGCAAAAAGACAGGCCCCTGTTCTAATCAGCTTATAAATTAAAGGGAAAGTACATTGGCAAGAGCAGAAAAGATGATATGACATGCTTTAAATAGTTTATAGGGAGCTGGAGGATTGTTGTTTATTTGGTGATGTTGGGAAAATATTTAATGTGCTTTGGTTAAACTCTTTATAGAAATGCTTCTCCTCCCCCAGTTCTCTTTCCCAATGACTGTTTTGGAGATTTAAAACAGCAAGTTTAAAGTAGATGGAAAATGGAGAAACGTATTTCCAAATCGACAAAACCGCGAGTAAATCTTTTTAGATACTTTTTATGTGAGTCAGGCTTTCTAAAGTAATTATCGTAATATAAGAAAGGACCAGCGCTTCACTGCCCCTGCGGACGGCGAGCCAGGGTCGCAGCTGGTGTAAATTGAGATACCTCCTATCTGGTACACATTGCTGTGAAGGAGGTGCGCCGTGGCCCCCCCTTGCAGGTTCCCGGGCCCCCCCGAGCTGCGCCGGCCGCCAGCGCCGGCTCCCGGGGCTCCCCCGGCGGCGGCGGCGGCTCCCGGGGCTCTCTTCACCTCTGCTGCGGCCCCAGCCCTCACAGGTAACCAAAGCTTTTTAGTGTTTAAAGGGCTTCTATAGCAAACCTATAATTTATTAAAATATTTTTTAAAAAATAAAATAAAATTTAAAAAAAACCAAACAACAAACCCCACAACACCAAAACGAAAAAAAAGCCCAAACCGGTTTCTTTTTAGATTCGGCTTTGCCGTTGCTGCAGCCAGATGCAAAGTGGGGTGCAATTTGCTTTTCCAAGGCCACCGGATCGGGGCAGGCTCCAGGTGTTGGTCTGGAAAGCTGAGACAGGTAAGTGAGTATTTCCTTTAGCACCGTCTTCCCAGAATCTGGAAGCTGACCCTGGCAGCTGGGAGGCTTTTTGCTCCTTTCCCTGCTGCTTTATGTTGTTGGTGATATCTCCGCAGATAAGTGACTTCTCTGCATCCGGAGTCTGCATTCAAAGCAGAGACTAACTGTGAGGAATATTTCAGAATAAACACATTTCTCTTCCAAAGTAGTTTGTTTGTAAGGAAAACAAAACAAAACACCACAAAGGAGGTTAAACGGGATAACTTGTTTTCTTTCTTGTCCTGTACTGCATAACGCACTAGAGTTTCGTTTTAAAATAGAGCCATCCCTAGCAGAAGGCACAGTACAAAATTTCGGCCTGCAACCACAACACTGATTTGAGCAACAAATACCCCTGAAGCCGTGCTGACATCTTCTGATAATACACAAACAAAAAATAATTTACAAAATAACGAGATCTGTCAGAAACCCGCGTCCTTCTTTCGGAGGTGACCCAAAAACTGGGCGGCTTCTGAAACGGACTCTTCAAGTCCCGGGTCAGTTTTAAGCACTATCGCAAACTGCGGCTGAAATGTTTGCAGCCGAACACAAATTTCCAGGCTTAAATTGCCTTCTTCCTGTCCCGGGATGCCAGGGCTTTGCTCAGCTGAAATTGCACAGCCTTTTCCCCCGGATCCTCTTACTTCTTCCAGCGCTCCAAGCCCCGCTGCTCCGGGCACCCCTTGGCTGCTTTTTGTCAGCCACGGCAGCCCCTTCCGAGGCGCGTTTTGAGCCCCGCTCCCCTCTCCGCCTTTGCGGCGTGATTTCACGACAAATCCCGGGTTGTGCATTCCCTGCTCGCCCCTAGCAGAGCCAGAGGTATGTTTCATCCATTCCCCCCCCCCCCCCCCCGGTTACCGTTCATTGCACAGTGACTGCGTGTACCCGCAATCCCTGCCTCGGTAACCGGGGGCTGGCAGCGGGGCGAGGCGATGGGCTTGAAGCGTTTCGTGGGGCGGAGAAACGAGAGGAGAGGAGATTTCCACGGGAGACGGTGCTGCTTGTGGACTTCCCCGGGACCCAGGCCCGACTGCGGGGCTCCGCCGACGGCACCGGGCTCCGGGACTTGCCGTCGTGGGAGATACCGGCTCCGTTCCCTCCGTCTCCCGGGCCCTGGCGGGAAGCGGACGAGGAGCGCAGGTGGCTCCGCACGGGCACCGTGAGGAGCGGGAAGGGATTCCCACCGCGGGGAGCTCTGCCGGGACAGCAGGAAGCGCCCCGGGCCCGGGCTGCCCGGGACGGCCGCCCTGCAGCGCTCGCCGTTCGTACCCGACCCGGGCCGGGCTCCCCGAGGGCGGCGGGGTGGTCGGTCCCCGCCGTGCGGCTCGGCTCCGGGAGCGATTTGTGCATCTCTCCCGGAGCCCCGCTGCTCCCCGCAGCCCCGGCACCTCCCGACCCCGGCGCGGGAGGTGTCCGCAGGTGGGTGCCGGCTCCCCCGCCGCGCTGGGCCGGGCCCCTCACCAGCAGATGGTGCTGCGGGCGGCCCATCCCCGGGGCTGCGGGGCCCCGACGGACCGCACCGGGCCGGGCAGCGGCACCGGGGCCCTGCGTGCCGCCTGACCCGGGGAGAAGGGGGAACCGGGGCCAGCCATGGCGGCGGCAGAGGGCCCAGGTAGGGACGCGTTACGTGTCCAGGAGCTCGCCGGCTGATGGTGTGCGGGAGCCTGGGAACCGGCCGCTGACGGGGGTGGATGCCCAGTTCTGGTGGACACTCCTGAGGTGGGACATCGCTCCCGGGATGCTCGGCAGCCGCCACCGATCCCGCACCCAGAGCCGAGAACCGCGGCCGCTTGCACCTCTGCGGCGCGCCCAGCCTGGGCCGTCCCGCCCCGGGCCGTCCCGCAGGTAGCGGCCGCGGGCTGGCCCCGGCGCGGGGGGACATCGTCGGTCCCATCGAACCGTGCTGTCCTTTCCACCCCCGATGCAGACATTTCCACACCAGGCGCTGCTGCTGCCGCCGCCACCGCCCCTCTCCTTTCCCCGCCGCGGGTCGGAGACCGCTGGGTGCCGAGGCCGGCGGGAAAGGGCGGGCGGCGGCCCGACTCCCTGTGCCCTGGTTCCCCGCGATGCCCGAGTGGCCTTCCTGCGCCGGCCGGGCCGAGCTGAGCCGGTGGCTCCGGGCAGGGCAGGGCGAGCCAAGCGTGCCGTGCCGAGGCTCCGGGCTGCCGGCGGCCCCCAGCCCCGTTGCGCCCGTCGGGTCCCGTGGAGCCGTCAGCGCTCAGCCCCGGGGGTGTCGACCAGCGCCGCGGGTCCTGGCTCGGCTCGGGACGAGCTCTCCCCGCGGGTAGGGCTTTTTTTTCCGGGGTGATTAACCCCCCCCCTTTCCCGAAGCCTGGGCCATCCCCGCTGCCTTACCGCCTCGGCCGTTCCTGCAGCCGGCGACAAGCTAGGGCCGTGCTGGGCAGCCGCCGAACTCCCCGGTGTCTCGGTGTCCCGGCTCCGGCCCGGTGTTGCGAGGTCCAGGAGCTACCGCGGCGGAAAACGGCCGCCGGTGGGCGGTGGAAAGCGAAAGCCCGGTGCTGGCGGGGCTGCGGCGGGCCGGCGGGCCCCGAGCCGAGGGGGTTAAACCAGGAGCCTCCCCTTACCTTCAAAAAGTTAAAAATGTCTGGAGCTTGCATCTCTTAAAGGGGCGGTGCTGGCTGCAAGGAGTCTTGGCACCGGCTGCGAGAAAGGCTGGTCAGGGGCGTGAGTTCCCCTCCACCAGCACCAAAACATTGCAAAAAAAGGCAGAGCGCCCCACACTTTAGATAAGGACAATTAGCCACCAGCGAGCCCCTGCAGACAGCGAGTTAATTAGGGGTTTCCTGCTCTCCGGCATGCCCTGTCCCAGCTCCTGCCCCCCCGGGCTCTTAGCCCTGATGGCACCTGGGCTGGCTCTCATGGCCACCTTCTCGCTGCCCTCCCAGGCCGGGGACAGGAGAGCGCTGCCGGTGGAGAAACCTCCAGGTGTGAAGGGAAGAACTCTCATTCTCCTTGATGTCAACACCAAGAGCCCTGTCAGGATAATCAGTGAGAATTTCCTCTCCCTGCAGCTGGACCCCTCCATCATTCATGATGGCTGGCTCGATTTCTTAAGGTAAGGCAGGAGCCCCCCGGCGCCCTCCCCACGCCGCCCGCGGGGCGTCCCCGCCGCCCAGCCCCGCCGGGCTCCGCGCTGCTGGCGGCGCTTGTTGTGACGGAGGGAGCGAGGCCATGGTTTCCATTAAGATGCACATGTTTGCAATGGAGAAAGCATTTCGGAGACTTATCAGTTATGACTGCAAAAAATGTCGTGCTCCCCTCGCTCCAACAACCGCTCCTCTGCAAAAAAGCACAACACGGGGCCGAGGCAGCACAGGAAAAAAAAAACAAACAAAAAACCAACAAAACAACAACAACCAAACCAACAACAACCAACAAAAAACAGCAGCAGGAACGGGGCCGCCTGCCGAGCCGAGCCTTCCCCAGGTCCCGACGGGCGGAGAGCGGGGTGTCGGCCAGGTCTTCAGAGCCCTCCGCTCCCCGGAGTTCCAGCCCTGCGCGGGGGGCAGAGCCGGGCTGCAGCTGCGCTGGGCTCCACCGGCGGTGCGGAGCGGCCGCGGCCTGGAGGCGCTGGGACGGTCAGAAAGCCCTCTCCCTGCTGGGTAAGTCGGGGAGGGAGAGCGGGTCTCCTCCGTACGCCCGCTCCAAGGGTCCCTTCGGCCGCCGCCTCCACCTCCGGGGAAGGCGCGGGCGAACCGGAGCCGGGCCGGCTCCCGCTTTCCTCCCCTCCCCGCTCCGCTTCCTTTCCCGGCGGCTCGGCCCACGGCACGGTCCCGCGTGGGGTGGCCGGGCTGCGCGGGGCGCCGAGCTCTTCTACCTCCGGGACGCCGCTGCACTTGTCCGGGGGGTAGGAGGCGGGGGGGGAAGAGCCGGGTCCCGCCGGCCTCGGGGCCACCACCGGCGGGCGGGGCGGCTCCCCGCTCCCGGGCCGCGCCGCTCGGCCGGCGCAAAGCTCCGCAGCCGGGGGCCGCTGCGGTGGTACCCGCTTCGGGCGGGACAGCAGCCGGGAGGGCAACGGCGGATCCCCGAGACCCGCGGCCGCTGGTCGTTGCCGGTACCGGGGCAGGGAGGGCCCGGCCCGGCCCGCGGCGCCCTCAGCCCGCTCTCTCTTCTCCCCAGCTCCCGGCGGCTGGTGACCCTGGCGCGGGGCCTGGCCCCCGCCTTCCTGCGCTTCGCGGGCAAGAGGACGGACTTTCTGCAGTTCCACAACGTGAAGAACCCGGCCAAGAGCCGCGGCGGGCCCGGCCCCGACTACTACCTCAAGAACTACGAGGACGGTGAGCTCCGGGGCCGGGGCGGGGGGCGGGCGCGGCAGCGGGGGTCTGCGGGCGCCGGGCGGTCCCGCTCCGCCTGCCCCGCGCTCCTTGTGCCCAGGCGGGGCCGGGCCGTGCCGTGCCGCGCCCGGGCAGTGCTGCCGCCGGGCACCGGGCAGGGGAGCCTCCTCCGTATCCTTTCCTTCCCGAGCAGGGGGAGCCGGGGAGCTCGGCGGAGCCCGCCCGCCCGTTGCCGGTAGATCCGGCGGATGTCGACCCCCGGGAACGAAAGGCCGGCAGCGGGGAGCGGGACTTGTAGTATCTCCCCCCCCCGCCCCGCCGCGTCCTTCGGCTCCCTTCGCTCCCAAGCCCCGAGCGGGCAGCTCCGGCCGCAGGGGGGGCTTTGCCCCGGCAGCTGGCGGGGACAGGGCACCGCAGCCCTGGGATGCCTGAGCACGTATCGCCCCGCGGCTCTCGGGGAGACCCTGCCTTTCCCCAAGGACCTCGGCGTCGTTTCGCGTTTCCGCAGCCCCGGGGCTCCCCGCCTGGCTCGGTCCCGGCTGGGCCGCTCGGTCGGTGCCCGGCCGGGACTGGTCTCCCTCCGGAGCGCTCTGCCGTCGTAGGTCTTTCCGAAAGTCACCGCCTGGCCCACGGCGTTCCGCGGCTCTGCCCTCCTCCCCAGCGGTCCTCAGCTGCACAAAAGGCTTTCACCTTTTGCGGCCCTTAATTCACACAAAGAAACTTCGGAGAAAAGTCAGGGCCAAGTCTCCATCCTAAGGCATTTATTTTAAGACGCAGAATACCACGTCCGCATGCAAGAATTTATTGATTTTTTTTCTCTCTCGTTTTTTTTTTAAAAAAAAAACCAAACTTTTTTTTTTTCTTACTCAACGGCTTACAAAAATTAGCTGAAGATATTTCCATAAGTAATTTTGAAGGCCAATTAATGCCAGACAGATCCCAGTGGGCAGGTCTGTGGAACAGAGGAAGTTTTGCAGAGATCTAGTCAGCAGCACAGTGCTGAATGGAAAAAGCAGATGCATTTGCCAGTTTTCTGATAGCTCTCGCTCCCGCTGTTCCCCCACGTAACATCTGATCTCACTGAGATGAATGTCCCTCTATTCCCACATGCAAGCAGGTGGGTAAGTTTGCGTGCTCCGTTGTTCGCTTAGTCTCCTAGCCGAAGCAATCCCGATGTTATTCCTTGTTTTTCTCCTCCTCGTAACAAATCTCAGGCAAAGGGTTTGTTGTAAGCTCTGCCTACTGAGATGCACTTCAGGAGAAAATGCTGACCAAACCTGCCGCAGCCACCTTGAACAGAAGAAATTAAGTGTAGTGCACAAAATTGTGGATGGGGCTCATACAAAACATTTGTAGGAATAAATTTTCCCACTTTCAATATTTCAACAGCTTGCAGGAGAGAACTTACACTTACTAAATGTCTTCACAATAGCTTTCATGTTAGGGAAGGACTGAAAGCTTTTGGTTTTCTCAGTTTTCCTCGTAGCAATAAAGTTGAAATGTAGCAGCCCTTCAAAATGAAGCTTCCCATAGAAGTTGTAACCACAGGTCTTAACTTTTCATCACTTAAATATGGAACAGAACCAATGTGAATGTGGGTGAGGGAAGGAGGGGACACATGTGGTGTGTATCAAGCATCGGTGTAAATCAGAAAGGTGTGGTAAAAGGGATTTCCTGCCTGGAAGCAAAGCTTTCGTATTTGTTCTTAAGATCTGTGTGCAAACTCCAGGGCTAGAGTTGCTAGTAACTCGTATCTTTTTGTGCTGAGGCTGCACTGAGCTCTTCACTAGAGGGATCCAGTTCTCCAAAATGAAATCCTGATGCCACTGCAACTCTCTGCCCTGCTGTACTGGATCTGAGCAGCCATCTTCTCCTTTCAGAG
Source organism: Burhinus oedicnemus (assembly GCA_008921705.1). NCBI lineage: Eukaryota > Metazoa > Chordata > Aves > Charadriiformes > Burhinidae > Burhinus > Burhinus oedicnemus. The sequence continues at coordinate 76,320 of VFFE01005196.1, forward strand.
TACTGGTCTGGTTTTTGTTCCCTCATCTGTGGCTCGCCTGGGACCTGCTTGGGACCAGGGCATGCACACAGACTCACCCCAGGCCTGTGACCCCAGTGCCTGGGCTGTCTTTGCAGCCCCCACGGGTGTTCCAGTGCCTTGTATTCCCATGTGGCCTGTGCATGGACAGGGAGGGAAGTGCAGGGCACATCTTATGTTCCTCTCAGCTGCAGCAACTCAATAGGGTGCAGGACTGAGAGGTGAAGGGCACAGGTACAAGACTGCTCAGAGAACTGCAGTTACTAGTGAGTAACTCTGTGAGTGGTGTTCCCATCACAGGCAGCTGCACTGCTCTGCATGCTCACAGGCCACCCCAGTGTGGTCATCTCAGGCATTCAGATAGGCAGCAGCAGCAACAGGACTGCTTTGCAGCATCCTTCATGGATCTTTTGCCCTGTGACCACGATTTCTGGAGTTTGAATGAATCTCTGTGCAGGGATTTTTGTGCTGTAAATCCCACTCTGCCACCCCGTTGCCCTCCAGACCAGGTATTCCTCACTGCTGCCTTTGATGGTCTTTTCTATCTCTGTAGTGCTCCACCTTCCTGACAATCGAACCTCCTCAGAGATTCACCCTACTCTTTCTGCTCTGTTTAAAACTATATTTATTTCCCTTTCAAATTGTTACAGCCATGCATACCTCCACCTTCTGAAAATTGCCTTTACCTAGACTTGCCTTTGTGTTCACCAGCCCACCTTTTTCCTCTCCTTTCCTTCACAGAGAACGCGGATGCTCTCTGAGGGTTATAGTAGTTGGTTTTGACCTGTATCTAAAATGTACTTCTTTTTTCCTGAAATAAGGTGTTTTCTTTTGGCTTCAGGGTCATTCTTGTCTTGTACAAATTCCTCCTGGAAGCACAAACCTGGAAGTATTGTGTAATATCAGGTGTGTATGGCATCTTTCCTTTGTAACTCCGAACAGCCTCACCCCAGTCCAGACCAGTCATGTCTGGGCAGTAAAGGTAACAACGTGGTGAGTGATCTGCGGTGGCAGCCTGTGATGCCCACAAAGAGGGTGCATGTGGCAACTTGTTTCAGCACTGCATATAAAGCTGGCACAGCAATTTCATCACCTGGTGGCAGATTTGTCCGTACCTGACAGAGCAACTTGTAAAAGCGATTGCCTATGATGAATGGTTTAGGTGAGCTGTAGGGCGTGCAGTCCCTGCTGATGGTAGCATGGCTATATGTACCCCCTGAGCCTTGCTAAATATTAGAAGGTCATCTAACTAATCTGTTATGTTTACACCTCCATCTATAGTGTACACCAGGTGGCTGCCATCCCGTGCAGCCCCTGCTTCGCATGGTCAGTCCTGGAGTGCACCCTATTTGGATATGGCGTTGGCCAGCCTCAGGTCTGTTAGAAACACAAAACTGGTTTAATGTATGCCAAGCTCTGTGGTACAGGGAGGTGGGACCATGCCAGAGACTTTTTGACATTTGATGATCAAGAGGTGTGGCATTTTTAGCCTGAGAGACTTTTCTCTCCCTTAAATGGTGTTTCTCTGTGTGTGCCCTGCTGAGTTTGTTTTTCCTCATCAGCTGTGCTGAGAGTTGTGCTTTGCTATCTGGAGATGTGTTTCTCTCCTGCCATAGGCACACATCTGATTCCTGAGCAGGTACTAAGATGTAAGGTCTCATGCTCAGTCTATGTAGCAGACCTGCTTCTCCTGTTGCTGTTGGATTGTCTACCAAGCAATCTGTTTGGCCTGTCCTTTCAACTGTCTCACACGTGGCAAGGATCTGTTGGGTCTGAGGAACAGGACAGTAAGAAACATTGGTCTCCAGGCTTGAGCAGCTCCTTTTTGGAGCAAACACACAGGGCTACCTGTTTGCTCAGGCTACAGTTGCTGGTACAAAACCTCTTCTGAAGTTGGGTTTGCTAAAACCTGACTTGCATGCTGCCCTGGAGCTTGGTGTTGGAGTGTTACGTGTGGTGTGGAGACATGGTGCTTGTTCAGCAAGGGATGCTGCAGGTGCTTATCTCAGTGCCTGAACCTAGAGCCCATTTTGGAAGCTCCCTGCTGGTGCTACAGCATGAGTCTGGTGCGTTAATGTGGAACTTCCTCATCTGCAGGGTGGTCCTCAACTGCCCCTCACCTCACAGCCACACAGATCAGCTTTGGACAACCCGTAGTAGCATAAACATTGCTTAGAGTTTCCCCCTGTGCATTTGTGCTGTGAAGGAGAACTCAAGGGAAAAGAGAAGTTACTCATAGCTGGAGTTCTTCAAGGTATGTTGGCCCAAACACACGGCTTCTCCGTCCTGTCCCTCAGGCTTTGTGTAGCCTATTGGGATTGTGTGGCTGAGAAGTGACCAAAGGACATTTACCACACACAGCCAGGATGGCCCTGGGTGGGTCATTGGAGGGAGAGGGGAAGGGGAGCACATATGCGTGCAGTAGGTAGTGCATCAGAAAAGTTTCTGAGCTGAAATGCATATGGACAACACATTTCAAAAATACTCTTTTAATTGCTGGTAAGTTACTTCCTTCTACTTTATCTCATTTTTTTGGAAAGGATACTGAGTATCTGGAAAAATGGCCAACTACTACAAAAAAATGGAAAAAGACATGTTTCTTATGCCTTCCGTACTAGTCAGGAGACACTGCTGTATAGCGTGGGAAGATTCACATTATACTGTGTAATCCTGGCACAGGTTTTCTGGGCATCCTTTCAATCTGGGATCCTTCAGATGCCTTCAGGTACCTGGCACTGCATCTGAACCTTGAGATTTGTGCAGCAGTGGGGACATCATTTCACCCTGGTTCAGTCTGTATTGCACAGGCGGCTTCTAGGATGCCGTGCTTTGAGAGTATGTGCGAGGGTCTTAGGTGTTGAGTGGAAAGGAAGGTAATAAACTACTAAATTACCAGAGGATTCCTTGATAAGTGTGTGTGGTTGCACAGGGGCTGGCACTGACCTCAGCCAGGGCTTCTGCTCCTTCTGGCATGTTCCTGCCCTCTCCTATTTCTGGATCCTGAGTGTACGCGGTGAGTGAGTTCAGGGAACTCAGCTAGCCAAAGCCTGGTGGAGAGGTGATTGCACTTCAGTTCGTTCAGCCACCTGAATGGATTAATGGTGCATGACCACAGAGGTGTAGAGGACAGTGATGGGAAAGGAAAGCCTGCAGTGAAAGGTGGGACTGCAGCAGCCTCAGCCTTGGTCAGATTAAATCCTACAAAACCATGGTGGTGGTGAAGCTCATCTCTTGGTTCTCTGCCACCAGAGAACCCTCTTTTGCTCTGTGCTGTGTCCTTTTGCTGCTTCCCTTGTGTTGGCTCTGGCATGTTTCTGATCCTCTGCTAAGCCAGCAGAGGACTAATTCAAGGGAAAAAAAAGCAATTGTTTTACTGTGAGCAGGATCATGAGGCTCATCGTGGGGTATGAAGATACCACAGCCAGAGCAAGGAAGGGTAATTGCCATGTGTCTGGGACTGCCCCTTTGACTCTGCCAGCTCATAAAACTTTGCAGCAGGTGTTTCTGAATGAAGAACCATCCTGCTGTCCCAGTAAAAATGAACAAACAAGTTTTCCTTTATTCAAGGGATCACCTTCTGTTTCTGTCACCCGGAGCCCCTTTTTTGTCTGCCCAAGTGTCTCTACAGTTTAGGCATCCATCCTTTCAGAGCTTGCAGAGGAAACTCTTGTTTTTTCACCTTCTGATTGTTTGTAACGCAGCCCCTTTGGGAGGGCTGCAGCATTGCAGACACTGCAAGCACTCAGTCCCCAAGACGGGTAGATCCTCTGGTGCCCTTTGGTCTTCTGGGATTTGCCAGACCAGGCTGCTACGTGTCTTGGCGTGAGCTCCAAGGCAGCCCTCCTGCTCCCTAATTCCCAGGGACCACGACTGCAGGGAAGGAGGTGTAACCTGCTCTACCTGGCAGGGGTTTCTGTGGAAGGAGCTCCAGTGCTTAGTTGTTTCCTCAGAAATTTAAAAAAAAAAAAAAGGCTGTAGAAATCGCCTTGCACAAGGTAAGGGAGATACTGTCTATGCAGGAAATACTCCCAAAGATTGCCTGTTTATCTCCATTTTTTCGTCTTAAATTTCAAACTGTTTTGCTAGAATCATGCGTGAAAATTGCTTTAATAACTGCAGGAAATGGTGTGATCAGGCAATTAGATCCTGATTTGTTAGCTATTTGCTGGTATATGGGTGAGATGAAAGATTTCTATGGTTATATGTTTGATTGTTTATAATAAGCATCCTAAATTCTCTAAAAAACATGGCATATTTTTGCTAGTTGCACACTTCTTTCTACGCCACATCTTCTTCTTATGAATTAAAAGTGATTCATGCAAAGTTACATGCATGGGGGAAAGGCGTGTGACTTTTTGTATATAATTATAGGTTCTAAATAAGCAGTTGCCATTCAGGGAAAATGTTTTGAGTTTATTATGGATTGGTCTCTGAATACATTTAGGGAAGTAAAAAGTGAATCCAATGTTAAGAATATTAGAAAAGAATTGGAGAAACTCATTGAGAACATTCTTATGCTATAAGCAAACTAGGTGATGACATACTAATCAGTGTAAAGAATATAGATGTGTAGAATGGGGTGATGGAAGTGATCAAAGTCACAGCTTTCAGTCATAGAGAGTAGGGTTTTTTCCAGCTTGGAAAAAATGACTGAGAATATGATAAATGCTGTGAACTCAGTGGCACACAGAGAAGACAATTTGGGAATGATTATTTCCTTGTTTTCATGACACAAGAAATAGGCAGCATCCAGTGGAATTATTACATATAAAACAAACAAATACGATTTTTTAAAAAAAATACATATATAGTGGGAAATAACTTGTGGAACTCATTGTCAGGGATTTTTTCCCAGCTAAAAGAAAGGAATGTTACTAATGTGTCAGAAATTTGCCTATTGAAGACAGACATGATGAGGATGCAGTTCCTGGCTTGAGAAATCTTTAGGCTTTCTAAATAGAAGTTGTGTTCCCAATTTCACAGTCACTGGACATTTTGTAATAATTTCAGCAGACAAATCTGTTTTTTAAAGCATTTTAAAGTGTGTTTCCTTAAAAAGTGGGTATTTTACAAGTTTGGCAACCTGTGATTCATAAGAGTTTTTGCTGGTGATTCATTAAGCATCCCTTTAACTTCTGCACTAACACCATTTTCTAATATTCCATTTTTTTAGTAAGAATATTCAGGTTTTGTTAACATAAAAGAGTTTGGGTGTTTTTTTTCCTTTTAAATTCGCTTTCTAAGACTGGAAAGCTGAAGCAAACAGTCCCATTAGGAAGATGGGCAAACTCAGCTTGTTCTGGTGCCACGGCAGTGGTGGCTGTGGCTTTTGCTGGAGTGGCGATGGCTATGGGCAGCGCTCACTCTCACGCACACACAGAAAGGTGAGTTACTTCTCTTCACCCTTCTGTCACACATCCCTTTGACCATAACCATATCGCTCTGCCCTGTCCACATAAACCTCGGTCCATGCCTTCCTTCTCCCATCTTCCAGCTGATCAGCTGCAATAGCCCATGTCTGCTCTGTGACTCCTGGAAGGGAATTACCTATGGGCAGATGGTGGCATGAGCCATGGGATGGGCACTTGCCCACAGGCCATGCTGATGTTGTGTAAATTCCCATGTGCAGAAGCTTGCTCTGTGGGTCAGGGAAACAGGGAGCTGTCTCTGTGTGCTGTGTGCCATGCTGGAGGTTTCAGAGCTTGGGAGCTCTCTGATCTGGTACTGGTATGGTGGGAAATGGTTAGTGCAACCCCTTGGTGCAGGCGACTCACAGAAAGGGACTGCTAGAGCTCAGCCAGCCCTGGGATGGCTATCTTGTCCTAGGATGGGATGTCGTAGGATTGCTATGCTCGTGTCGCTCCTGAAGAGTGTTTTCTAACTTGTTCTTCAAAATTGCCATTGGTAGATTCGGTGACCTCCGTAGGCAGCATGCGTGTAAGCTTTGGACAACTCCCAGGGCGGGACAGAGAAACGTGCAGGCACTCGGGAGCACAACACAGCCTTCGCAAAGCAGCATCTTCCAGCCAGGGTTGGCAGCCTGGCGAGGGGCGAGCTCCTGCAGGAGCCCGGCATCCCAGCCGCTCCCGGCGGGTTGGAAGGCAGGCGGGGATGGGGGCCGAGGCTGATGCCACGCCCCCGCCGCCGGGATTTCCCCTCCGTTTGCCGGTGTCTCCCGCCAGCCGCAGCTCACCTGACCGCCACACGGGTGTGCTCCCGCCATACCGCACGACGCCTGCCGGCCCCGGCGCCGCGGGACCCGGGCCGCTGCCGGGCCGCCCCGGAGCGCGGCGGCGCCGCCGGGGGTCCGTCCGGCCCCGCCGCCGCCGCCGCGGCGGGAGGCTGAGCTGGCCAGGGTACTGACCCGGCACGGCCCGCCCGGCCCGGCCCCGGCCCCGCCGGGGCAGAGCTCGTCGTCTGCCGGCTTTGGAAACCATTTGGCGTCCTCTGGGGGCTCCCACATCTGGAGTTCTTCTTTCGCACTTCTGGCAAGAGCTGCTTGGTTTCGTGTTTTTCTGGGTAGTTTATTTTTCTTTTTTTTTTTTTTTTTTTTTTTTTTTTAATCAATGTTCAGGAGGGCAGTGTCCTTCTGGAGCTCCCGCTTGGAAGCTGCCCTGCCCAGCGCCTCCTGGGGTACCCTCCGCCTTGCGTTCCTGGTGTGTTTCCCTTTTCTCTCTCTTTCCTTAAGATTTGAGGGCTGCAGGCTCCTTGCTGGCTGTTTTCCCCGGGTTGCTCTTGCTGCGATTTCCCCTGAGCCTCCAGCAGCTGTGGCCTGCCACCCCTCTTCCCTCGGTGTTTCAGTTTCAGAATAGTGGTGCAGAGGTGCCTTTGCCTCCTCCTCTGCACCGAGTACAGCCTGCTGGGGTCTGGATGACCAGGCACTGAGGTCTTTGAGGAGCTCCATATCCCAGACATCTGCCCACTCTTTAAACTGGAGCTATAATGAATGTGGGGTCCACCTCCATTTTTAGGTCTTGAGCAAGTTTTTTGGGTCCTTCATCAATCTGAGAAGTCAGGACCTTGCATGTCTTGCCTCTGCTTCCTGAATGTCCACACTGGCACCTGTTTGGGAACTCCATGAAGCTGGCTGCCAGAAGAGTGCCCCCACTTTCTGTGCCCTGAACACCTTCTCCTAGAGCTCAACAGCTAAGAAAAGACCAAGGATTTGTCTGAATGTGGCTTGATTTCCTTGTGCTAATGCCTGTCACAGCGATGTGTTTGCTGTGACCTGTGGTCCCTGAAGATGGAGGTGAGGGTGTTGCACAGGACATGCTGCCATGTCCCCTTGCACTCTCCAAGGTGCTGTCCTGGCCCCTGACCGAGATGGCAGGGACCCTGGTCCCATGCCAGTGGTTCCCCCAGATAGGTCCACATTGGCCCTGGTTTGGGGTTTAGGAACCCTTCATCCCTTTAGGAAACAAAGTTGTTTTGACCCAGAGAACTGGAGACCATCTATTTTTAAACCTCTCTGCCTCTCCGTTTTCTCCATTGCCAGGGCCTCCCTTATGTGTTTTGTTCCATTTTGCCTTGGGGGTGGGGGGTGTACAACTGTTGCATTGAGTTCTGTAGAAAAGAAAATCCATCACCCAGGAAGGTGAATGACTATGCATGAGCTCCAGGTGACACCAGTAACTGTAGTAATAGCCTTTCTGGTGCGGGAGAGTGGTAAGGTTGTGTTTCTCAATCTTCAGTTCTCCAAATATCTCACACAATAGGGGTTCAGGATTGTATCATCATACCGCTTCATTAGTTGGGCAGAATTTGGGTAGGCTCAAGTCCTACTCAGTGTCTACCTAGGAGGTTATGCACCAAAAGCACATGGCTGGGGAGTTGTGCTCATTATCTGCAGAGGAACATCATTCCTTCCTCTTTCTCCATCTCATCTCTCCTCATTGAAGCCCCTGTGTTGACTTTGGAAATAGCGAGCCATGTTTTCATGCTAGTTAGATGCTACCCTATCTCCACTCCTGAGCCTGCTTGCTGTGGGTGGAGGAGAGAAATCGTGTACCTAACTACAAGGGCTTTAATGACACTACTGTTCTGAGCAGTCTTTTCTAGGCAGGCTTTAGAGAAGCTGTGTTAATCCCAAACAATGTAGTAAAGAGACAGACAGAGCACAGCCTGGGCAAGACAAGCACAGGGACTCTAGGATGAGGGTCAGAGACAGAAAGATAATCTGTCTTCCAGTCCTCCACCCCACCTTTGGCAGGGGTTCCCTACTAGCCTAAGGCACAGCAGAGCTTTGAACCTAGGTTTGATGCACCTGAGATCTGACACCTTGAAAGACAGGAGCATGACTATTGGAAACAACTTTGGTGTTCCTTGATGTGCATAACAATAGTGGAGCTGCACAGTGTATGTGGAACAAGACGTGACTCTCTTCTGACAGCAAGCTCCTTCAAAATCTTCTAGCTAGATGGGAATTAAACCAAGCAAAGCACAACCTCGTGATGCAAAGGGTGACCTCATGCAATGTGGTGGAAGAACTCCAACTTCCATCCTTCCTTATCAGCGCTGGCTGCCTAAGGTTTTATAAGAATTAGACACAGCATATGGTGCCTGTGGATCTGAGCATGTTGCAGAGTTTATTAAGCTCAGAAAGGGACCTTGCAAGGACTAGTTTGCACTGCTCCCCTCCTGTTTAGAGACTGGACACATCTTACTTGATTCTTGTTCTGCCCTGCTACCTCCCTCTTTCCATTTCCCCAGCAGGTGAGTAGCTCTAGGAGAGGGAATATCATATTCTTATTTCACAATATGATATATAAAATGCTCATATGAAGAGAAAACCATAGTTAAATAACCTTCCTGCCTCCTGAATTGAATGTCAGGAGTTAGAATTGTACAGAGACCTGTTCAAAGAGTCATAAGCCGTGCTGACCTAACTTTAGCTGTGATAGCTGCAGCGAGGACAAACAAGGCAAGAACAAGCCTTTTTCATCATCTCTTTAACAGGCAAGGGTAAATGGAAGCCAGGGGTCACCAGAACAGGATTTAGTCTTTTCTCATTATTTAGTGTCAAACACACCAGTAACAGGGTCATAATATAAATGTTGGGAGACTTTTGCACTTTCCTTCAAAGGGGGACATCATTGTAAGAGATCAACTACTAGGCAGGTGAAGGATGGAAGGGGTGGTAGGTTGTGTTAGCATATTAAAGTCAATGACTTGAGCTTTCTGTGGGAGAAAAGGAGACTTGAGCAGAGGAGGTTCATCGGATAGGGGGATCCCAGGGTTTGGACCCTTTTTTTGGGTTGCTCATGCTGAGTGATGGTTGTGTGGCTGTTGTGTTGGCTGGTTCTGATCCAAGTGTCTGGTGAAAATGAAAGCTGAGGTTTGGCCATCTCCCTTTTTTCTTTCCCTTTTGCTGTAGACATTGTTCGCAGCGACATTGCCCTGGATAAGCAGAAAGGCTGTAAGATCGCCCAGCATCCTGACATAATGTTGGAGCTACAGAGGGAAAAGGCAGCTCAGATGCACTTGGTTTTGTTAAAGGAGCAGTTTTCAAACACATACAGCAACCTCACATTAACAGGTAAGGCTGCAAGACCAGCCCTGGAGCCAGGAGCTGGGGCTGGTTCTTGCTAACTTACAGGTGTGTTAAAACCCTCGGGTGCTTCACCTCTGTATGAATCAGCATCTCTCGGGCTGCCTCTGTTTCCTACCAAGATTAGTGGGTGCTGGGAGGGAAAGGACCTGCAAGAACTCGTGGTGGACTCATAAGGCCTCTGCAGTTGGCACCTACACAGACACTCCAGATTTGGTGCCTCTGGACAGAATGTTTTCTACAGTCTGACCTAAGCAGAATACCACGGCACGTGAAGTGCTGGAGAAATCTCCCTGCTAACTGTTCACGTCGATGGGGCTGCAGCAATTACTAAATTTGGAGTCCTTTAAGCTGTAGCTGAGTTTTTTTTCTTTCCAGAGCATGCACTTTGTGTGAACCCAGTAAATATTAAAGAGCAAATATAAAGGGATAATGGCCCAGACAGAGATGAGAGGATACTCTTTTTCTGGCAACTGTTTGTATTATCCAGGGAACAGAATCTCAAAGGATGAAGGAGACTGCCACATTTTGGATACACATTTAATGGTGCTTGTAAAGGACTGATGTCTTTAGGCAGTGAGTGGGCAGAAGGATGGGATCCCAGCAGCCAGCAGTGTCCTTTCATAGCTGTTCTCCTTATCACTACAGCTGGATGAGCCACAGACGATGGGAAGGAGGAAGAGACTAATAAATCAAACAAGATCCCCTTGTCCTCTTGCTGGGTCCCTTTCCTGTGAAAGGCAGGGAGGCATCTGATTTTTATGGGAGAGAGGGCCCCGTGCTCTGGCTGGGGAGGAGATGGCAAGCCCTGTGGTGGCCCTCCCCTGCTGCTGGGCTGGGAGAGGCAAGCGGGTCCTGAGCAAGCCCTCCTCCCCTCTGCTGCCGTCCCTAATTCAATGTCCAGCCCCCACCTTTAAGCCAGCACAGGTCTGCGTCCTCACCAGGGACAGCAGCGCAGTGAGCTCTGGCTCTCCTGGGGACATTGGCTGTGCTGGACCTTTCAGGGACCCTACAGAGGTGGGATGGCAATACCACGGCTGGCAGAGGGCTCAGCCCTGGGGGCCTGTGGGCATCAGGGCCACGAGCATGGCTGAATCGCATCATTCCTGAAAGCCCAGCATTTAAATGGGATCCTCAGAGCAGTTTCTCATTTTCTGTAACGTAATCCACTTGGCTGTTTATTCCCAGTACAACTGCTGGAATCAACATTGTCAGCTTTTCCCCTGACAACTTGCTTACTTTCCACTAAACAAACTTCCCTCGAGAAGAGAAGCTGCTCTCCCCTATCCTCCTTCCCTCACTGCTTCAAAAGCTCTCTGGCATTGCTCACATTTTTTACAGAACCTGCAGAGCAGAGGTGCTACCTGGTTATCAGCTCAGCTCTTAGCCTTTCCAAGTGTGTTTACAGGATAGTTCAGAAGGTTTTAGATCTAACTCTCCAGGGGGGGGAGAGCAATTTCACTGGAATATTACCCAAAGAACTATTTTAATGTCCTTTAACTCCCTTTGAATGTGAGCAGAGCAACTTCATAATTGTTATGAAGTTTAATCTTTTATTTCATAGGCATAGTCTGAGAACATGGACTCTAGACAGCTAAGCATAATATTTAACTGGAACTCTACTAACTTGTGTAAATATTTCCCTTCTCCGTGATGGATCTGGTGTTTGGGGTGGGCAGAGGGGGTTGTACATCTGTTGCAGAAGGGCATTCCTTACCTTCAAAATTCAATCAGCCAGAGTTTGCTTGAGGACTTCTTTTTGTTCTGCACAGTGTTTTTGTACAGTGCTGTAGGGAGTCCCCAGATCAGCAGCAAGGTACATGGGGCGAGGTTCAGGAGCAAGGATCGGACCTGGTTTGGGGAGGGATAGCAAAGGACTGAGTTTGCAGGGATGGAGTATCCAGGGGATCCTGAGAACAGGGTTTCTTTCCTCCCGGGAGCTCTTGGCCTCATGCAGTCCATATACTGTGGGTGCCCTCAGCACTCAGTGTCCAGCCTAGACTGGAGGAATATTCAACCCCACGCCTCTGAGGGGGGTCCTACTACTGCTAGTTCCTGCAGCACTTCAGTTACACCAAAGAAATGTAAATGGAGTATCTTGCCCAAAGTCATGTGAGAATAGAGGTGCTTTACAATGGGATAGCTACTCTAGGAGACCTTGGGAGTGGGAATACCACCACGAGGCATCTTTATTCCTGTGCTGCTACCACTGTAGTGATTTGGATAAAAAGTCCCCTTCTCTTCTTCCTCCTCCCAGATGACATAGTTATATGAGCAGCTTGAAAGACTATAGATCAGGCCTCCCACGCTGCCTGCAAGCATGGGCAAGTGATATTGCCATCAAACTTCCACGCAGTATCCTCATGGCTTTAAGAATGGAAGCTCTTAAAGTGCAGGGAGTGTGATTCTGCAGTCCCCGTGGCATCAAAGTAAACTGGGGGCTTTTTCAAATCTATTCACCAGTTGCACATGGTTCCCAGTGTACTCCTTATCTCAGCGATCTGGCAGGGTTGTGGTTTTGCACTGGGATTTAAGCTGCTTCCATCAGCAGGTACCTCCAAAGGTAAGAGGGTGTCTTAAAATGAAATGTGTTTTCTTGTGCTAAGACACAACTGAGAGTGAGTGAAACCAGGCAGTATTTCTGGCTCTCGTTCCTCCAGGAACACATGTTAGACTCTGGCTTAGGCCACTTCAGTTTCTCTAGACAAGTATGAGCTTTCCTCGGCTCCTGTCTGCAGGCTTTCTCTTGCATCTTGCATTTGCTTTCTGTCCGTGATCTTTCTAGGCTTACCGAGCTTGCCTTTCTGAGATGTCTTTGATCTGTGACAGTACTATTTAAATGCTGTAAAACATTTTGAGGCTTATTAATCTTTGCTGCTTCCCCTTTGGTGCTCAGAGATAGGTATCTCGTTTCACAGATCAGCATCTCTGATGCTGTTGGGTGAGCCGGTGGTAGAGCAGGGGCAGAGTGCACAGCTTCGCCTGCTCTCCTCTGGGAACCAGCTAGCTCAGCTCAGCGAGGATCGGGATAGGGGAGGAGGAAGAGGAGGAATCTTTCACTAGAAGCACTTCTCTGCTCCTTCCCAGTCGAGTTAGGTGGAGCAAGCAGTGATTCTTTTATGGCTTGTATCAGCAGGAGTAGAAGTTACAACCATCACAGCAGGCTCCGCTCCTTTGCAGCCCCTCAGGAGAAATGTCCAGGTGACAGTAAGAGTGATTTTGGAGCCCTGGAGCTGAGGGGTGAATGTACAGCATTGGGCTGGCAGCGGTTGCGGTGTGAGGAGCTGCCCAGGGCGGTGGAAACACAATGTGCACACAGGTTGTAGGGAGTGAGGTTGTGGAGAGTGTGGCAGCAGCAGGCAGAGCTTTGCTAGATTGAATCTGAAACCCTCCCTCTGGGGTGCCAGTTTGGGCTGGGTTCATGTACTGCATTTGTACTTTAAGAGATTGGATATCCGCAGGTTTCTGCACTGTTATTAAATAAAGCCCATTAAGCCTGAAAGAAGAGGGAATTGCTCAGGTCAGTAGACACATGTGAGAAACTGTCCCCTCCTGTATTAACATGAAGTGTTAAGTGTAACTGAGCTTCCCAAGATACGAGGATGAACCATAAATTTGCTTTCAGGAGTTCCTGTCCTGAGGAAACAAAATAGCGCCCCACTTATTCTGAAGAGTGGAAAAATGTCTCTTCTTTCTGCTCTACCTTCTGCTTGAAGCTACAATACAGCTTGCTTCTCTGCATCAAGAGACAGGTGATGACAGCTCCCCAGCCTGTCCCACCACATGCCCTGCAGTCTCCTCACCAGCTCTTCAGTGCAGATGTGGTGTGGTGGGAAGCCCCCCACCCTGTCACGTCATGCCTCTAAAAGCAGTGGTTAAGGGAGGAGACCCTCCCCAAAGGGTACATAATGCTCCCAGTTGTTCCTCTGAGGTCCCACCCTGCTGAGGGTGTTAGCAGACAGTCTCTTCCGGCTGCACTGACAGAGGCCTGGGGGATTAAAATCAGGTGGGAGCTGCTAGGAACAGAGTTGAGAGCTGCCGAAGAGTGCATTTCTCTGTCTGTGTCCAACATTGCAATCCGGTGTTTTACATTGGCATCCCATTACCCCTGTTAAGGTCATTTAATAACATAAACTCTGTCATAACAGCAGTTGTGAGCTCTTTGTGAGGCTTTCCTTGCAAAAGGCCACTTCTGGAGGTGCTAGCAGCCAGGCAAAGACCCTCTTCAACCTGGGTAAGTGGCATGGGTATGTGAGGTGGTGGTGATGGAGGGCACATGCCAGCTTTTCCTAAGTAGGAATGCACAATGGTGGTATGAGCGGGAACAAAGCGGATCCTGCAGGAGCAGAAGCATGTGTGTGGCTACTGCAGAACAATCATGCATGGCATGGCGTGGAGCAAGGATAAGGGCAGTGTGTCTGTGTGAAGAGCTTGCAAGAGAGAAGCTGCCCCACAGAAACTTGTTTTTCTCCTCTCCCCTGAAGACAGTGAGAGCCGCAGTTGTGCTTGTTCCTTGGCAGGGAATCACACGGTTCAGGTCGAGCACCTGTGACATTTGTGTTTCCTGCACTTGTGAACCTCCCCCAGTGGTTTTGTGATTCCTGATGAATGCTGTGGGATTTGTGAGATGGTGGTCCTGGAGCAGGATGTGTCTGGAGGGCCTGGGACCCGTCCTGTGGGACACTGGGTCTGGAGAGGGCTGTGGCTTAGAGGCTGCCGTCGTGAGGGGGTCTGTGCAGCGAGCAGGGCATGGGGCTGGCCGTGCTTTTGGTGCCTGTTCTGCCGGGCAGAAAGGCTGCTCTGCTTGTTTTTGCCGGAGTTTTCCGCAGATATATGGTTTTATCTCCAGTTATAGCTAACTCCATGGGGCTGAAGATGGGGCCATCTTGTGAGATGGGACCTAGGGGGGTTGTTGCAGAGGTAAGTGCAGCTTCCTTGCCTTTTTGGCACCTTATTTGGGATCAGCAGCCTAAATGTCCTAGCAGTGATAGCTATCATAGCTGTTTTACTGGATGCTGCACGGGGGTGGTCCACACTGTGCTTGCTCCCCAGCTTTCCTTCAAGGAGAGTGCTCTCTCTCTCTCTCTGGGGCTTGGGAACAGGCCTGTGAGTGGCTTTTGGATCAGGCTGTCTGCCCTTTTGTCCATCACAGCCCATTACATTATACACGTTATCCACAGCATTGTACAAAATAGATCTGAAAAGGACCTCAAGAGGGCATCTTCTAGCCTTTTCCGTGACAAATCAGCTGTACCTGCACTCCGCTTGGGGAAAGGTGCATAAGGAGAGGCAATATCTTCTATGTGACCAGCTGATACAGTTGGAAAAACAGACAAACTCTGGGGGGCTTGAGCCCTTTGTTGGGGCTGAAGAAGAAAAAGCAGCATTCAAAGCTAAATACACAGTGAAAATAATTTCCCTGAGTTTGTCTCCTTAATTAGCGCAACTGGGGTACTGATGGGGAAGTTGTGTCAGCAAGGGGAAGACAATAATGTTGTCAGCTCCTATGGGAAAGAGAGAGGGAGGGAAAATTGCTGTGAAACACTGGGGGGTGTTTCTGGGAGGAAGAGACCAGAAAAATTGTAATACATTGTGAAAACAATGACTGCACCGTGCCCATAGTTAATGAGTAGCAGAGTTGCCGGGTCCATTTTGAGGATGGTTTGCAGGTGTCTTCTGAGACTTTGGGACCAGAACTGAGGGGACGGTGCTGCGAAAAATAAACTGTGAAAAACAGTCTCTTGTAACTGAATGTTTTTGTGCCATTATCAGTTGTTCATATGAGCTCATTCTGAAGCAAAAGGGTTGTTTTTACTACACAGCTTTCCGAGGACATTTGGTGCGTAGCTGAAATATATTGTGTTCCTGGGCATGTCTTTGTAAAGCCAGCAGGTTGTTGGGGCTCAGCAGCTGGGCACCGGTGTTGCCCAGGTCGTGGGGACATCGCTGTTAACTGATTCAAATGATGCGGCTTTATCCTTGTTCTTAAACCTCCTGTGATGGGAGAGATGCACCCTCCCTCAGCAATTGGCTCCAGGGCGTAATTACCTATATCATTATGGAGTTGGTGTTCTTAAAATCTCTTGCTTCAGTTTAAGCCCATTACGACATGTCCTCTCCCCGTGGACATGGAGAGCAGCTTACAGCACTCCTTTCCTCTTTGCAGAAATCTTTTACATATTTGAGGCTTGTTATCATGTTTCCCCAAAGACTTTTGTTCTCTACGCTGAACAACTGCCTTTCTTCTGTGCTTTCCTCATGGCCATGTTATTTTCAAGTTGACTGACACATGCACGGTTGATTCTGCCTCTTGAGGTCCCTTTCAGCCCTCTTTAAAATTTTTTGTGGTTCTGTGTTTTGTTGGAGTCCCTTGGGCTCTCTCCACTTGGTCTGGGCTGTTCTTGAAGTGCGTTGCCTTGAAATGAGCCCAGTATTGCAGCCGAGGCCTTTCTTGACTGAGAAGAGCAGCAGGGTTCTTTCACGTATCTCGTCCGTCACGCTCCTGTCTGGATACCCCTGCCTAATCATGGATTTTTTTTGGTACAGTATTGTTTGTTCATGCCTGCGCTTTTGTGTACCTTTGCCCAACCAGCTGTGCATTCCCCATATGGAATTTCATCTAGACTCTATTTTCCTAATTTGTCAATTAAAATGTTATATGCAACTGGAGGTAAAGCCTTGTGGAAGTGAAGGTATAGAACACGTGTTGCTTCTGTCTCACATATGAGACCCTTTTGCTCAGTCAAAGAGAAGGCAGGTTGGCTTCACATGGCAGGGCTATTGCTCCCAGCCCTTCCTTGTGGATGGATTGTTTGATTATTTTTGTTTTTTATTTTTTTCAAAATTTTTCCAAGAATTGAAGTTATGTTGCCTGGTCTGCAATTTCCTTGAGTTTTCAACCTGTTGAATATAGCCACTGTATTTGCCCTTTTCCAGTCTTTTGAAACCTCATTTGTCTTCCAGAAACTCCCAGAGATAGTTGCTGATGGACCTTAGCCTATTTGACAACATCAAACTTCAGTAATCTTCATTCTGCTCATGCGCTGCTATGCCTTACACTTTTACTCTGCTGCTTTTAATTGCATTAACTTTGTGGTCTTAGCTATCCTTTTTCATGAAGCCTGACCGAACAAAAGCATTAAACGTTTCAGCTTTGTCTCTACAACTCTGCGAGTTGTTGGCTATTGTGAAATTGTGTCCCAATTTATACCTCTTTGCTTCCTGAGACAGCTGTGAGCCAAACCCCTGGGATCCCCCGCCTCCTCTTAACCTAATTAGTAGTTTTACAACTCGTCTTGTGCTGACAGCGTGTGTATGTGTGTGAGAGAGGTCATGAAGGTGAATCTCTTTTTCAGGTGACGCTCTAGTCTGTTAAGCAACACTTTGGCTTTCTCATTATCTGATTTGGTTATTGCTTTTGTAACTGTGGGGAACATGGCTTCTTATGACATGTTCAGTATTTATTAAATTCAATTTACTGTCCAATTTAACTAGCCTCACAAGAGAAATTATTTTATAAATTGTGTATCTTAAAATTAGCAATTATACGTACATTATAATATGTAATGTCATTACCAGAACCAGCCGGTTCTGGGTGCCGTGTAGAGAATAAAGAAAACACATAAACCTAACAGAAAACAGATTTCAGTGGGAGGGGGGGAGGGCTGACACGCACTAACAGCTTTGGAAGAGCTTGTGGCGTGTTCAGTGGCATAAACCAATCTATTAACCTTTTCTCCTTGCTCAGGAGGTGATGAACTCTTTGGTCTGTCTCTTTCCACCGATGTAGTTATCAAATGTCTCCTCGTTACCGCTGGCGATCCCTGCTGCGAGCGGTTTCTGTTGAACACTTGGCTCTTTCGCTCCGTCCCTCTCTCCTGGTGCCGTTGCTTTGTGCTCATCTGCATCAGCCTGATGGAGTTTCCATTACTCCTTCGCGTGCTGCAAACCAGGGAGGAGTCTGTGATTTACCCTTATCGTACCCCCGCACTAAGATAACTTGCATTTATTTCCTTATCTTGCCATGTGTTTACAAAACACCATCTTTCCTGAACTCCCTTTTCATTCTGCATGAAACCTTACTTGCTAACCCTCTGAGTTTACTAAAGCCTCCATCCTTACACTACACTGCTTTTCCCCTGCTGCTATTTTCCCTTCTATTCCTAATGTGCACACACACTCATTTCTAGCTCCCTTGCCCTCGGTGCTTTCCACCTTTGTGGGTTTTTTCCCAGTTTTTCCCTGCTGATGGGAATCAAACCTTGAGGAGCCTCCTTCCTAGTTTTGTTCCTGTCTCTTCTTTCACAATTTTTTTTTCTCGGCGCATTCCAGGAACTTGATGCAAGGCTGTGTCTGATGTCTTCCTTTCCCAGCAAATGTGTGGGCAGTTAAAGGTCCCTAATTACCAGCGAGTTCTGTGTTTCAGATGCTCCCAATAAGCCTGTGCTTCTGATCTCCCTGATTTTGTAGCCTAAAGCAGACCCCCAGTGTGGCAGTGTCTGGGCTCCTTCCACTCTTACGTTACACAGAGGTTTTTATACCTGCCCTTTGTACTACTGAATTTCACCCCCTGCTTTTATGCTGGGCCCCAAGATCATCCAGACCTTTTCATGTGATGTTTCTCATCCTCTGCTGTGCTGATGATAATTTTCCTCTGTCAGCATCATGCTTAACTTTGACTTGCAGCCCCTGGATCTTACTGTGCTTCTCACTATAGGTTAGAAACCCCCTCTCCCCCCATGCTAATGTAATGCCCGTGAGCAGCAGTTGAATCTTATGGACTTTCCTCTTTCATAAGCTGAATAGATTTGGCTCCTTAAGCTTCACTTTGCCAAAGTCCCTTGGTAGCTCCTCCTTTGTCCTGTGGCCATGCAGGACAGACTTTTCCATCCTGGAGATACGAGCTCTGTATTGTTTTCCCGTACGTGTATTATCTTGCGCTTGGCTGAATTAAAACACGCTTGGTTGGATGGTGGCCATTTAGCCATACAAATTGGATCACAGGGTAACCGGGGCTGTTTTGTTCGTTATTTACTAACCTACATTTGTGCTATCTGCAAGCTGCCTCTAAGGATCTTATATTTATATTTATCTAAATGATTGGTAAAAACACTGCATCCTGTGGGATGGGAAGCAGGCAATGGATACGTTTTTGTCTCATCAGCTACTTCTATGCATCTAGTTATGCCAAATTAATTCTATTAAGGCAAGTTCTTAAATCAAGCTGTAACATCAGTTAGACAGGATTTAATTCTGTACAACATATGTTGGCTGGTAATTAGTTGAGACACGAATATAATGAATTATCTGTAGATTCTCATATTGGCTTCTAATTACTTTGTCTAGGTCTGCTGTCAGGCTGACTGGCTGTTACTCCCTAGGTCAGCTAGTCCTGCCTAAGCACCAGCACAGGGTTAGGGCTCTCCTACCCTTCTAGAATTACTTGGCATTCCAAGATTTATTAAAAATTAGCATCAGCAGGTCAGAGATCTCCTTAGCGCACTTGGAGGTGCAAATTATCCAGGGTGGGTGATTTAACAGTGTTTATCTAAAGCAGATGTTACCTAATACACCTCTTGGTCATTAGTAAACTGTGAAGTACATCATTGTCTTACGATGAGTTCATCATCGTATCTTTTTCCCAAATACAGAATGCATGTATTTATATTTTTGTAATTACATTGGTGATTTTGCCGTGTGCACAAAATAATAGATCTATGTCTCTGTTCACTTTACCTTCTTTCCTCTGTATTTAAATTCCCACTATTAACTCAGCAAGGCATTCATTTTTCCATCATGTTTTTTTAAAGACTTTCTTAATTTTATGCACTTTGTAATTTGCAGTTGGTTGCTATTTCTTTAGCTTTACAATCACAGTTTATATTGTTTCCTGTTATTGCTGTCTATACTACTGTATAAGGATGGGTTTCCAACCAAAATCCCCTTCCATCGTGGTGATGGAATATGCTGATTTTGGCCATCTAAACCACCTAAAAACAAACTAAAAAAACCTTTAAATGTTCTTTTGAATTCTTTTGTCCAGTATTATCCTCCCAATAATTTAATTAGAGGATTTTTTTCAGCCTAGAGAAGTTGAAGCACCTTGTGTATGTATTTCCGACTGGGATTAGCGTCCCGATAGCTTTTCTCAAATGCCAGCTTTGAGAAGGTGGCTGCCGATGCAGACAGAGCAGGGAACTTAGTGTCTGGTGAGTTCCCTGCGTTTTCTAAAAATTTCCTAGCAAATTGTGACATAACAACAAATTTTGCTGCAGTTGGAGGAGTATCACTAGCTTCAGCGCTCCAGTCACTATCCCTATGTGTTTGCTGCCTGTGAAAAATAACAGGAATAGTTATTTACGTGCTGCTGCGAAGCTTGCAGCCAGGAATCGGGGATACACGTCTGTGGTGTGCAGGATACATCTCAGACAGACCCGCGCTTTGTGGCTGGGTTAACTCATGGAGAAACCAGAGAGGAGAGGGGAGAGGTGCGGTTGGTAAGCCTGGCTTGGCGGGGAGCGATGGGGATAATCTCTGCGGCCGGACCCTGGCTCCTGCCTGCACCGCGCTGCTCGGTGGGGGCACTGCCTGCTGGTGGGAACGCAGTTTGGTTCCCAAGGCTTGTTCTCCGGTTGCTTGCTCTAACCCCTTTTCCATCTGTCTGTTCATTTATTATTTACTGCTTTCTCTTGCTCCTTTCTTCGTTAGCTGGTTCCTGATGCTCCTGGCTCAGGATGGGGCTGTCTTATGGGGACCACGGGGGCAGCAGCAGCCACTGCTGTACTGCTGCTCTGCCAGCCCTTCTTGTTGTGGGGACAGGAGCGTGTGGCAAGCACAGTTAATTACATTCCTTAACGTTTTTCCAAGGTGAGAAAAGGGTCAGGATCCTGGAAATAAGAGGTTCACAGTCCCATGTGCAGTCAACGCTCTGCTTTTTCAGAGGCTTGTACTGGGGATGGATATGCTGGGGTGGGAGAGTAACGTGAGAGCCTGTGGAAATGCATGCTTTGTGCAGCTAAAAGTGCTGTGGGGAAGAGCGAGGTTACAAGGTGTTCAAAAGAAATTTTGGATCTCTTTTTACTTCATTAAGTTTTATATTGGGTTGCTGTGCCAAGAGACACAATCATCGACTTTCTTAAAGAAATTAAAAACTTCACGAATTTAAATACTCCCCCCCCCCCCACCTTTGAAAAGGTGGCAAAAGCAAAGGTTTTGTAGGAGAAACTGAAACCGGTTCAAATATAATTCTATTAACTAATTAGGAGAACCCTGGAAATAGGGCTGAGACTCACAAGCCTTTTTTCTTCTCTTTGCTGGGGCACTCCAAGAATTGGATCACCTGGGGAAAGCATGTTTAAGAAATACCAGATGGTCTCTGCGATGCTCCAGCTGTGGACAATCACTCCCAGCCAGGCAATCTGCCTTGCTGTCGAAGCCCTCTAAAACTGTGCTGCCCATTTGTCATGCTTCTCCAATTGCAGCGCTCTGGATAGCTTCTTTTCTCCTTGTCTGGCTCTTCCTTTCCAGTTTTTATCACCCACCCCCTCCATGAGCTAATGTAGTAACATCCCTTCATTGGCTATAAATCCATTGAAGAGCCATATATAAAATATTACTTTGTTAGGGAAGATTGGGAAACATCTGTTTTTTACCCGTAAGAGTCAGTCTCTACTTGTCTCGTATGACGATGTGACTATTTATATATTTGTAAAGTAAAAAGAAGGAGAGGAAGATGGGAATCCTAGAAACAATTTGAGTGGAGCCTCTAAATGGAGGAAACTGATTTAGCTCTAGGATTTCTTTGGAGGCTAACGCTTGCAGGCGGCACAGGCCAAGAAATTGCTTAGATGACTGACAAAGTAACAGTTGTACCAACTGCAGAAGGTCCTTCTGGAAACTTTTTGATCCTGTATAACTGTTCCTAGGTGCTCCTTGGTACGTACTCACCCAGGAAAGCTGTGGGTCTAAACCGTTACGTACTACCTACTACATAGAACAGGAACCTGGGAACAGTGACGGTCCTTAGATCAGTAGGAGGCTATAACCATAGGGGTGTACATGCATAGCAGCAAAAGTACGTGCCTACGGAGGCTTTGCATTTAGGTGGGTATGCCAGGGCACGGTGTCTGAGCCTGTGGGCATGAACTGCCTCTCACCCAGCCTGTCTTGCAGAGCTGCCTGCTTTTGCTCACACATGTGGCACTTAACCTGTGTCTCCTTCCCCTTATGGGACAAGGGTGTTGGTGTCTGTGGGGAGGGCTGGCTCTGGGTACCGCAAGGCGGGAGAGGTGCGAGAGCAGGATGCTGGGGATGTGTCGT
This sequence comes from Burhinus oedicnemus, assembly GCA_008921705.1. Lineage (NCBI taxonomy): Eukaryota > Metazoa > Chordata > Aves > Charadriiformes > Burhinidae > Burhinus > Burhinus oedicnemus. The sequence continues at coordinate 98,203 of VFFE01005196.1, forward strand.
GCCTACCATGGAGCATGATGTGAGAGCTTGGGGGGGGATATGGGGCCTCTGGGATTGGTGTGGGAAAGCTGTCCCAAAGAATCAGCCAGGCTTGGGACACTTTGTTCATGCTGCTGGTGTGAGCTATGAGGCGAGATGCTCTGTCAGCCACGCTGAAGTTGCAAGGAATGAGTCTGGCTGTGTGAGGAGGGCTCTTGGGAGCAAACAAGGGAGGATGCTGTTGAGGTGGGCTGGGTGGGCAGGGAGGATGCATCTCCAGAAGGCTGCCTGTGGCTCTGTGTGCCTCACCTGCGAGGCAGCTGCTCTGCTGGTCTCTGAGCCCCTCAGCAGGTGAATGTGGAAGAAGGAAAAGGAAACTTCAGTGCTTGTGTGCAGGTGGTGGCAGGGTTTGCCAGGTGACCTGTGCCACAGCTGTTCCCTGTGCCCTGTGAGGCTGGCATATAGGAACAAAGTGCCAGAGCTGCTATTGATGGATGCCATTCCATGCAGCCGTCCTCCTTTCCTGGCCGGGTTCAGTGCCCTCAGCCTGCCCCTTTGCACAAACACGAGATCCTGCTCTCAGTTCTCCTCTCCTCAGGGTTACAGGTTGCTGTGTGGCCCATCTGAGGTGCCCTGGAGGGGACCTCTTCCCTCCCTCTGCCAGCCAGCCTTGTGCATCCTATGTAGCCTCCGCGATGGATGGCTGCCTGCTCTTCTCAGCCTGACCAAAACCAAACTCTGTGTGTGTCTCCCCTGCTGAGCCCACTCCTGCCTTTCTGCAGGGCTGTGCTTGACAGCTGCATCTTCCCTGCGGCCTCGCAACGCGCTCGCGCTGCTGCCTCTCCCCTTCTCCCACGCACTAGCTGCTGCGCTGCCGTCCCCTCCTGCCGTGCGGGAGCTCAGCCTGTTCTGATGGTTATCTGCCCTCGTGGCCCTTCTGCTTGGCTTCTGCAGCTTTTCCTCTCCTAAGCTCCCTCTCATTCTCCCTCCCATGGTGCCATGGCAGCCTCTATTGCTAATCAGACCTTGAGCCCTCTTTTCCTCCCTCCACCTGGTCCACTGCCCAGCTGGTGTCAAGCTATGTTTCAGCCCTCTCAGGCACTGGTAAAAGCTCCCAAAGCCCTGCATGACACCCACCTCCACCTGGTGCAGCTCCCCTGTAATGCTGGTGACAAGTGAAAGGTTATTTTTAAATGGTAAGATATTAAACGGACATGGCTGCTTTAGCACCTGCTGTATCTTTGCCCTCTCTGTGCCAAAGCCCTCAGTTATCTTGCACAGCGTGTCAGGGGACCGGCGTAAAAATCTGCCGCTTGGTGTTGGCAAACTCCTGCGGCAGCAAGCCCTGTACAGCTCTGAGCTTGGAAGTGGCATCTGATAGTTTTGCAGGTGAACACGCATTCATGTGTTTTGATGCTGAACGTAAATTTGGACTTAACAGGATAGGCTAAATTTGTGAGGTGGAAGCAGATAATGAAAAAGGAGTTGGAGATGTTGCAAACAGCTGGGTCGGCACAAGCCACATAAGCAGAGCAGCAGCTGGGACGACAGGCACAACCAGAGCCCTCTAACGGTCGATGGGAAGCTCTGATGGTGGAAATGGTACTGGTGAGGCAGTGCTGGGCACCATGTCCAGTTCTCTTGTCCATTTTAACAGAGAAAAGATGATGTATAGTTGGAAAAGATTCAGAAAAGAGCAAAAAATGTGACCGAGTCCTGGAAATATGGAGCTATAGACAAGTTTTTAGTAAGATTCATCTACTTGAGGGAAATTAAAAAATAACTTGGTCATAATGTACAAGTACCAACAAGGGGAGCAAAAAGTCCAGAGCAAATAGCTCAAAATGTTAGCAAAGAAAGGCACAAAGAGAAGCTATGATTTAAAGCCTAATGCAGGACAACCTTGGGCTAATAATGTGCAGATTTACAATGCCGAGAATAAAAGTTGGAATGTTGCTACCTAGGTATGAGGTGGATTAACAGCCACTGTCAGCCTGAAAGCCAGACTCCTGCTGAAACTGATTCAGACAGAAGTTATGGATTTTGTGTAGTAATTACTAGGTCAGATCCTCTAACTCGAATCAAGCAGGAAGCAAAACTGTGTTATATTAATGGTCCTTTCCATCCTTATAATCTGAATAAATGTGTAACATGAGCATTGTGCCTCCTAGAGAATAAGTGATGGCAGGAATTAATTGCTCCCTGAAACCAAACTGAATTTGTTAGCCTTTGCTAGCAACTTGGCCAAATGGACCTTTTGATCTGCTGGGAGCAAACCACAGGCTCCAGTTCTCTTCTGGTTAAGAGCGGAGCTGAACTTAGCCCCTGCCAGGCCTTGGTGTGACATGCATTGGTACTAGAAGAGAGATCAAGGGGTTTTTGGCCAGAGGTGGCTGAATTTAGGCAAGCTTAGCTGCTTCTCCTTGCCATAACCACCCCAGGGAGGAGCTGATGCCCTGACCAGGACAGCAGGGCCGTCTTCACTCCCTGCCACCAAATCCTTGCCCAGAACAAGGCCCAAAGACCAATCAGCTGAAATGAAAGAGCTTCCTCAGGAGGGCCCTATGTTTGATACAGTAGTCTTTATTTTCCTGCTTTATTGTAAAACTTGTTTGTTCCTCCCCCGCCCCCGAAAAAAAATAAAAAAGAAAAGATTTAGCAGATATTTCATTGAATAAATGTAGTAGAGGTACTTCTGAACTTTGGTGTCCAAAAGTTCATTTATGATGTTGCTGTATATAAATTCCCAGATCTAGGGTTTTGACACAGAAATAGTCTTCATTTGATAGAATGTTACAAATTCAAGTTTCAGAAATTATCCTCTTGAGCCATCTCTGTGGTGTTTGGCACCATGACAAGTCATTAGTCAATCCTGAAATAGTCATCAAGCAGAGAAACAGCTTATTTTATATACTGTTTCTTAGAGAGTTAAATATTTCCACATATTCAGGCTCTGATTGGAGTCTTGGATCCTTTCCAAATGTTCAACCTGTAAAGATATTTGAGAACCCCAGGACTTAGGCTCTTTCCAAAAAATGATAGATTTCACTTGAATTTTCACAAATGGAAAACCACAACTCCCCATAGCTGCAAAGAAGCAGCTGTCATACCAGGTACGGAGTATGAGAAAACACTTTCTAAAAGCTTCAGGGACTTCCCATTATCTGGAAGTTTTTAGTGCTCTTAAAATTTGTGAAGAAAGCAGCGTGGTTTTTTCCGGCACAGTGTTGCCTCAGATAATCGGCTGCACCTGTTTGGAAGTGGCGCTTCACGTTGTTCCCTTATACAGACCCTTGCACGTGTTTCTGTTAATTTTTCCTAGAAACCAAAGTGTCAACAAATTGGAGCCCCTGTGTTGTGATTCTGTGCGAAATCCCAAATTGGTGTGTTTCTGAGCACTTTGCTGTGGAAAGTCTGTGGTCTGAGTGACCGAATTGGCTTTGGAGTTTTGAAGTTGAAATCCTGGGGTGTGGGGATACAGGCAAAACGCTACTGAAGAAATCAATACCTCCAAATTAACAGCTCCAAATCTAACGTTCTGCTTTTTGTTGCTGCTGCTCTTCTCTTCAAAAAGAGAGCCATTTTTCCAATTCAGAAATTAGGATGGATTTTGGTAATGGGCTTCTTTTTCGAAGGGTTAATTTTTGGTGCGATTTCAGCGCAGACATGCAGGATGAGAATTTGGGAAATGAGGAGTTAAGTCATGATGATGTAAATCATTGTTCTGCATTTAAAATAATAGCGCTTGGATAATTCTAATGTCAGGGCTTCTGCTTTTATTGGCTGAGAGGTTGCCAAAACATGTGTGTGTTGTTCTGAATTGGTAAATTATTCCTATTTATAGGACAGGTGTCTTCTGATGTCCCGAGTTCAGTCTGTTCTGTAATCCCAGATCCTGTTTCTGATCTACATTTAATAATGTGTGACAGAAGAAGATAGGAACCTTGCAGCCCAAATCAGGCTAGGAATGTTTTGAATTTAGCTCTGCCCAGCTCTGTCCGCTTGTTATGCGGGGTATCTTTTCATAAGGGACTCGCCCTTCTAAAATTCATTTTTGGACTTATCTCTTCTTTCTGAAACATGTTGTCTTTTGGCTTGTTTACATGCAGCCTGAAGGCTTCCTTTGCACTGACTCAAGAGGAAAAATACTTTCTTACATATATTGTTTTTTACATGTAGTAATTTTCTAATGCAGGAGCTGCAGCAGGGGAGGTCTACAGGGAGGGACGTGGTGGCAGGAGCAGAGCTGAGGTGTATGTGATAGCAGCCGTGGAAAAAAACCCTTGTGTTTCCACGAACATCTAAATCAAACAGTTCTTTACAGCTATCGGTTTGGGCTATGCAGTATCATTGAACAGAGGGTCGGATTAATTGCAACTAGTTATGCAACTGAGTCAATGACTCTTTCCTGCCATTTGGTGGTGCAAATGAAGGCAGACCCCGTTATTGTGATGCTGATGCTGATGCTTCTGCTCTGGTCATTATACTGCATTTTGAAAATAATTATTTAAAAAAAAAAAAAGCCCCCTCACAACTTGAAGTGAATGTGGATCTAATGGAGGTTTTTGATAAGGGGGAAGCAAAAATAGGACCAAGCACTTCTTCTAGAGAGGAGTGCAGGCTAGGGGTTCAGAAGAGGTGCAGGCTGTTGGGAGAAGAGAGAGAACTGGAGATTCACAGGCAGGGGAAGCTCTTGAGATGCCTAATTCAAGGGAAGAGGTGCAGCTGCAATGCCAGGGACTGGGGTGGAGGGAGGAAGGAGTGATGCTCCCTGCCGTGTCTGCTGTCCCATCACCCTCTGGTCTGGCCACCGCAGAGCCAGGCCCTGTCGTGGTGTGTCTGGCCATGGCGTGGGACAGCAGAAGCACCGAGGAGTCCCAGGCGAGGACACTGCTGCAGGGTGGGTCGGCAGAGCGTTTCCGAAGGGTGACAGCGGTTTGCAAGGAGCAGCTTGCTGTCAGCTGAGCACTGAGGATACCATCGTGCCAGAAAAGGAACTGGGTCTGGGGGGATTGGAAGGGGCCATGAGAACTGGATGGGAGGTTTGGCTCTTTTTCAAGCAGTTTCTGAAGCCGGATTAGTCCTCTTCGCCAGCTGGTGTGAGATGTTAGGTTTGTGTTATTTCTGGCAGCCCCAAGGGGACTGGGAGTAACTCCATGCCTCTTGTTTCTCTTTGCAAGGACAGGATAGTCCAGAAGCAGCACAATCTTTGCGTTCCTGTCCCCAGGAGATGCAATGCTGGTTTGCCCCCAGGTAGAAGGTGTGAGGAGAATGACCCAGGCTGCCATGCCTGTCTTTCACCTCTGATGCCACCAACTTCCTCCGCTGGCTGCATCTCCTGGACTAATCTGCTCTTCATGTCACCATCTGTCCAGGTTTCCCCAGATGCATCCCCTTGTCTGTCACTGTCTGGACAGATTTGGGGGATTCAAGCGTCTACCAGCCTTGCATGCTGCTGTGCGTGCACAAGAGACTCTGGACTGCCCCACGTCTGGGAAGCCCAGATGTGTCCACAGATGCAGGAATCCTGACAGGCTGCCAAACGTCTGGAAATGTAGGATATGCCCACATGCATAGGAGCTTTGAGCCGCTGCTTGTCTGGAAATCACTGATACACTCTTAAATACAAGGAACTGGGCACTTGGGGAGTTTTGGATGGGCCAAATGTACACGTGTTATACAGTTGCTTTTAGTGCACTTGAAGGAAATGCAAGATCCCGAAGAGGAGTTGGTCTGTGTGTGTCTGAGTCTAGCACGTCCGCAGAGGTTTTAGGATTAGCTTTGTTGCACATGCACAGACTACTCCATAGAAACGTGCATACACTGGAAATCCCTGCCAGACTGTCCTAGTCCTTTACGTTTCCTTCCTAGATGGGGGTGTTTTCCATCAGAATCAGTAGAACCTTCGTCCTTTGTGTCATGGTCTTGCTTTGAGGCAAGACCTTTAATTTGTCCTGTGCCTAAAATTCCTTTTTCTGGCTGAGCTTTGTGCTTCCTTGCTGGGCTTCTCCATCCTCTTTCTGCACAGGTCCCTGCAGGGATCTGCAACTTCCCACTCATCTTGCAGCAGAGGAGAGCAGAGGATGTGGGACATGGCATTTCTAACATATGTCTGACATGCTGCTTACTTGCGTTTGGGACCTGGAAGGACTGTAACTTGAGTGTAAGCTGTTGTATTTGCACTGTAGCTTTTCTGGACCAGGATCCTAAATTTTTGTGACAGACTGGAGAATGAAGGAAGGATTAATAGCTTTGTCTCCTAGATCCAGCCAAAATGCAAATTCACCAGATTTTCCACTGTGGCATTTCTCTTGATTCCCATTTATAGGGCCATGATGTTTGGTCCTTGCTCTGGAAGTGAGCGAACCTGCTTTCCTGTAGCTGCTGTCACTGCATGGGATGGGTGGTGGATGCCTCCCACCTTTCTGAGAGCTGTTGGGTGGTGTGCACCAGGTGTGGCCAGCACAGAAGCCACCTCATTCCCTGAGCCCCTGTTCTGGGGTGATTGAACTCCAAATATATTCCCTCTTTCTTCTTCTGGAAAACAGATTTGTTCTGGCATTCGCCCTTGTCCACACGCTCCCCCTAGTGAATTCCAGGGTTAAAAAAATCATGTAGGCTTTCCGTAAGAGCTGCCTTGCTTGTCGTTTAATGATTCCACCTCTGAACTGGGACCCTGCTGCTTCACTGGCTGCCTTGACAATATCTCATTTGTCTTTTCTTCTTTTATTTAACTTTTCCTACATTTTTCGCACATTCTGTAGATTCTCCTGCATTCCAAGTGTCTTATATTTTCGTGCCTCCTTTTATCTCTCTGTTCATCTATCCCAGTATAGACAACAGAAATACTAAGTCTACATAATCTGTAGAAAGCATGAACTGGGTTGTTAGACGTTTTCCAAACATTACACTTCATGGAAATATTTTCCTGTAAGACGTAGAAACGAAACAGCTGTCTCCCGCTCTCTCCTGGGCTGTTCCTGTGCAGAATCTCCCGCTCTCTGAATTTACAGCACCATCCCTTGGACAAGTGACCAATGGCCAGCTTCAAGCAGTTGTATTTATGATGTGCCAAGCAATGGTGAAGATGGTGGTGTTTATATGCTAGTCAGATCTATGTGGTGGGATTAACATACCGCAAGAGACCTGGTGCTGATGTTTCCAGCGCCAGGAACATTTTACCAGCAGAATTGTCACTAGGAAACTTGATGCAAGTTATGGCTGATGGTTCACTGCAGACTGTTTGCTTTATAGAAACTTTTGGCAGGCCATGGTACAAGCAGGGATGTTCCTCACTCGTGCCTCCTCCTTCTTCCCACTCGCCCCTGTCCTTCTGGCTTTGTGCTTGGCCAAACAATAAAAACCCTCCAGCTCCTGCCAGGAGCCGAGTACTGGGGTAAGAAATGAAAGGAGTAGGTGTCTCGTGTAACCCAGCTCCCTGGAAGACAGTGGGCACCTGGCTTTTGTCCTTATATCTCTGCCTTGTTGGGTTACACCTCTTAGCTGGCCTGCCATGGCTGGCCCAAGCATGGGATGGCAGCCTGACACCCTGCTGGGGTACCTGCCAACATGGGCATGGTTTGGACACCCCCTCCCAATGTAATTGCTTGTTCTGCCTGCGTGCCGTATAATTGCAGCACACGGCTGGAGGTGTATTGATTGCTGGCGGGTAATTATTTCTTGATTCTTCTGGGAATTTATGGGAAGCTTAATGCATCGGTGGAGTTGTCTGAACCGGAAAGGTAAATCAGGAAAAAACAAAAACACACAGCAAAAATGTTTGGGCTGAATCAAGCAATCCTTCCCCTTCCACATGAAGAAGTGAACACCAGGCATTTTGGACAGAAGTGTGAACATCAGTGTTAGTGTGAGCTAGCAGAGTGGGCTCCTGAGCAGATGATGGAAGAGGAGAGAAATAGTGAAATTTGTATGTTACCATCCCCAAACTGAGCAACCGGAAAAAGAGTAGGAGAGACCAGAAATTGTTTGAAGATTTTGCTTCCCTTCAGTATTTTACTGGAACTGAGCGAGCAGATATTCGCAGGCTGTATTCCAAGCTGAGGTTATTTTTTTTCAGAGCGTGTTCTGGCAAAGGATTTTTGGCTATAGCCCAGCATCAACCTGAGTAACTGGGTGATACCACGGGGAAGAAATCAGCTAACAGCAAATCATGGGTCTAAATCTGAGGCAGTTGTTGACTGTGCATCCGTTATGCTGCCTTTTTATAACTCTGCGTATTGTAATCCAGTGCTTTTGGCTTTGACCTTGATAGGATAAAGCAGAACTATTCTTACCCTTCAACACTGCCCCACGATAAGCGTGGTGCCTATGTGCCCTGGCGGGAAGGGTGCTCTGCTCCATGGGAGGATTGAATCGCTGCAGACGTACCTGGGCAGTCTCTCAGCATGTGCCACCCAAGTGCACCGTGGGGATCTCATGGTTTGGGAGCTACTCTGGCACATGTGCTGATGAGTCACACGTGCAGCTGGGGAATAGCAGAGACTTCAAATGGGAGCACATCTGGATATGCACAGAGCACATCTGGAGCATTAGAGTTGCTGCATGTTTGCAGCATCCCTGTATTGTGTGTGCCATGAACTGCTTTCTACCCTTTCTGTACTCTCTGGGGGAACCTTTATTGTATTTACATAAAATAACATTTGGGAAACACCTTCCCTTCTTTGCCTCCATGGCAAGGCTTGCCATGTCCATCAATGGGAGCAGCAGGGTTGTTGCACTGAAGGACAGGCTGTGTCAGGAGTCGGTGCGAGTACTTCAAGGTTGAATAACTGGTTGTGTTACCTGTGTAACGTTCAGGTATCCAGTGGTGTCTCAGAGAAATGTTTGTCAGCGTGTTTTGCCGGGTGGCCTGGAGAGCCTTTCGTACCTTTGCCAAGTGTGGGTCTGTTGTATCATTTTTCCAGGCACAATACGGCACTTGGCACAGCAACCTCCAGGCTTTGCCCTTGTAAAGACTCCAGAGTTATTCCCTGGGATGTGATTGTGCCCTGGAAGGGGAATTTGACGGTTGCCCACTCCATCAATGTGCACATGGACAATGCAAGGGAAAAAATCAGGGATTTTGGGGATTTATGCTATCCTCTGTGCACAGATAGTACTTCTCAAAGTGCAGTGGGTACATTAACATCCCCAGCCTGGGAAGAGGGCAAGTCTTGGTCTTTCAGCATTTGCCACTGGCAGTTGTGTTGTTGCCAAGCCCATGCTGTCGTGGTATGGGGACGGGAGCACCCTCCCAAGGCCATGGTGGGCAGAAGCAGGAGGACGCTCAGTTGGGCACCTCGTGGTGCCTGGGGATGAGCAGCAGGCATCTGGCTAAGCCGGTCCCTAGGTCCTAGGTGCCTGTTACAGAAACAAGGTGGGTAGCATTTTCATTTGCACATTGTCTGATGCAAAGTGGTCATGTCTGTAAATGGGCACAGCTTGGTTTGGAATAAATAGAGGAACGGAAAATAATTCTCTAAGCTTAGAGGTAGAGAGAAGAAAACCCAGAAGAAGCATAAGAGCTCTGGAAAGCCTCTGGAAGCAAATGTCCTATGTGTTCAGCACCGCTTGGATGCACGAGTATCAGGGCTGGTTTGACTGGGGATCAAATAAGTCCTTGCAAGGAGGTGACACCAAATAAAGACAGATTTTTATGTCGGGATTCAAATGCATTACTGGGTTTGAACAAAACCGCTGTCTACTGTTATTTAATACGATTTTCAGAACTTCCCTGGTCTTATACTAACTAAATAAATAGTGCAAGTATATTATTAATTTAAAACAAATATTTTGCCATTAATGTTTCAGAGCATTTAGGAACACTACTTTCAGTTGTTTGCTTCCTATATAACAAAAAAATGTCCTTCCTTTGGTATCTGTTTCATGATGGGAAAGTTTGTAAGTCACCTTATCTCCGTAGGTATCAGAAACATCACATATGGCACTGCCTTAATGTCTTTTTTCTTGCAATTTCCTGGATTGCCTGCAATGTCTTTGCTGAAGCAAAGCGTATTCAACCACTGGAGAGACTTGTAAGAGAGCTAAATTAATCTTTTCTCCTGAGCTTTGCAAAATAGGCTAAACCAACACAGTACTCGTGGATGTTACAAACTCAGACGTGCACATAAAATGTGAGGCTACTGAATTAAGAAATAACTGCTGTTCACTGTTTCAGCAGCTTATTGTAATTATCTCTTTATTTTCTCTGTGATTTTTGCCAGGCAGAGATAATCAGAAAATTGAAAATGAGTTTAATATTGAAATATCTATGTTACTATTTGTGCAAAGCCCAAAGTTTCTTCAACAGCCAGATAATGTGAAGGGAGAGCTGAACTTGAGAATACATAACACAAAGCACATTAACTTACTGGAAACTTGGGCACAAGAGTTGTTCTTTGATACTCACAGCCAACCCCTGTTTCCACTGCTCTCAGTGAATGTTTGCTTGCTCCCAAATGCTTAGTCTGGGGTATGACTAATGAGTTTAAAGTCTTCTGAAAATGCTGGCTTCAACAGCCACTTCAATACATGAAAATGCTTGTGTTTTAAATCTTGATACCAATACTTTACCTCAAATTTTTCAATTCCTGTGCCGTGCTTGTTTAGGGACTGCCACAAGTTAAACCTGCCACTGTCACACTTTGCCCATGCCTGATGTACTGCCCTGTGTGACTTGGTGCTGCAGCTGCAAGACAACCAAAGAGTGTTGGGCAAAACGTTCAAGGATATATGTAGTTAAATATATATATATATCTCTCCACTAAAAGGAAAAAAAAGTGCATTTTGCAGTAGGAGTGTATAGCAGATTTCTTAAAATCAAGTGTTATTGTAAAGCAGATCAGGAGCCAGTCCAGGGTGAGGGTTCTGCAGTACAAAAGAAGGAGAAACAATCTGGAGAATGAAGGGACTTCTTGTGTTAAACTGTGTCAGCTCTTTCATTTTCCTAACACAGTGACTGTCTTATGCTTCCATGTCCTGCAATTTATGGTGAGACCTGCTGCTAAATTGCTGGGTGCAGAGCCTGAAATGTTGTATCAAGTGCATCTTAGAACACTGCCGTTAGTGGATGGAGTGACTATCCCCTGGGGGAATAAGGGCCATGAGGAGCAGAGATGAGCTCTGTTGGCTGCTACTGTGCTGAGTCCTGTTCAGGGTATCTTCATCGGACTGCGGCAAATCCTGTTTCTGCTGAAGATGAACACATGGGAAATGAACTGGGTGTTCTGGGCACTTACTGTAACTGGAGTATTACTGAGAAGGGATGGAGACCTGTGGCTCTGTCACCAAATGCAGTGACCCACACTGGAGGTGAGCCAAGGGTAGGTGCAGTAAGACACCCTCCTCTTTCTCCTGCACCTTCCATGGCTGCTTGGCATGTCTGAGGCTGGCTGAAGCTCAAGAGAGTTTAGATACTTTTTCCTGGTTTGTTCCTGTGTGGCTTTTTGCCTGCATTTCAGAAGAAAGTTGCAAAAGTGCCTGTAGCCCAAGCATGGTTGGGGAACTAGAGTTGGGGAACTAGAGTTGCTACAGAAGTGACTTTATATGTTGTGATATTCAGCTCATATATGTAACCTTTAGGGGACTCATGTCCCGTGAAGAGTCAACCAGACCTCTGTGGTTCTCCAGGTCAAACCTCCAACTCACGTGAATCTCAGCACTGTGGTCTGTAGCTGCAGATCTGCCCTCAGAAGTGGCCTGTAATGTACAGTCTGATGAGAAGAAAAGCCGCTTCCCGAAAGTGGGGGATTGGACAGAGGGGCTTTGCATTTTGGCTGCAGCTGTCCCGCTGCAGAAGAGTGGTGTTAGCCCGTTGTGAGGCTGAAAACTGTCCTGGAGGAGCCCAGGAGCAGATATCTGCACAGATATGCCAGGGTCATCTTCCTAGCTAGCTCCCTGGCCTTGGCCAAACCAGGTGGTTCATCATCAATGCCTCTGGATGAGTTGCTCTGTTCTCAGGAAGGGGCCTCCAGGGCTGGTGTAAGACAAATGAGTCCCTTCTTTTCCTCCTCTCCCCCCAGAACTGCATGTATCCATGTGATTTATGTGACTCCGGATTTCAGCTCATGTTTACTCTGCGGAGAGCCTGATGGCTTCTCTGTTTGCCTTGGTGCTTGCCTTAGCACATTGTTCTTGCCGCTGACAGTTGTGCTGGCGGTGGTTTTATTTTGAGAGTAGCAGCGGGGGTGGTGGTGAGGAAGATGGCGGTGAGGAAGAGGTGTCGTGCTGCGTGGAGCTGGTGGTGCTGGCTGGACTTCCTGACCCTGGGCAGGCAATTCCCACCCGCGCTGTGCTGCTCAATGGGAAACACAGAGACAGAGAAGTGTACTAATGGGTCAAGAACCTAAGAGGTTTGAGAAGCTTGGAGCATTTCTGCAGGGGCTGGAGACCCTGACTTTAACCACCAGATAAAAATCTGCCTCCCCCACCCCTGGGAGGCATCAGGCTGCTATCACCTGTGAGAAGAAACTGATAACTCAAGTTGAAGCGAGGTGAAAGCAGCTCTTTGGATGATGTGGGATACAATCACTGCTCTGCAAAAGCTTAATTGCCTGTAGGCAATGTGCGTGGTTCTGCAAAGGGGAAAGAAAGAAGCACAGGGGTTTGTCAGAGGCTCGTTCCCATCAGTTTGGTTTTATTTTGTGGCTCTTGAAGGGAGGACAGAGCAGGAAAAAGAGCCGGATCTTATGCAAGCCTGTGCAGCACCAAAGCCGGGAGGAATTCTCCACCTCCCAGCGGGTGGAAGAGATTTCTGCATGAGAGAGGGGCTCACGCGGGCTCTGCTGGCGAAGACACATCTTGAAGTAATACGCAGCTCTTGATGACACCTCCTCAACACTTAGTAAATTTGACCTCTTCTTTCATGTGCCATTATACTGCTTCACATGGCTGTGCAGGCAGCTAGCACATTGAATCTGAATTTTACGTTTTCAGGCAAGGAACATGTGCTCTTTCAAATTGAACGGTGATGCTACCAATGGCTGGCTCTACTTCCCATCGCCTGGGAGGTGGGAGGTCAGTTGACAGGAAATCTCGTTCTCTGTCATCCAGGAGAATTGCCATCCTTCACGCTAAGGCAGGTTTGGTTTGGTTTAAAGCCCTTGTGCGTGCTGAGCGGCACAGGTGCTCAGCCCCTCCTAGGAGCACTTAGCCTTAAGTACAACATACTTGTCCTCTGTGTTGTTAAATAGCTTTTGTAAACACTGCCTGAAAGTGCTCTGATTATACATGACCTTCCCCCTCTGCTTAGTGTCATCTCATTAATCTATCTATTAGGTGAATAATTCTGTTTTGGGAACAGAGCAAATACAGAAATTGCACAATGAAACATATTTAATACATTCAAACAACTTTTTCTTAATATAAAAACAATCATCTGCCATTCATTTTTCATGTTGTGTTGAGTATTTGCAGGCCAACATTGGAAACAGGCTGGTAATTTGGTCCTCCTTAATTTTGGCACCTGTAGTTATTTTAGAACTAGAGGCTGTTTTCTGTGGCTTTACTGCTCTGTAATTCAATACCCTTTTAGGGCCTTAATGCTGCCATTAGTAGCAAATTGGCCTCTATTCTGAATAAAACTCTTTATTACGTTTGTTTGTTTAATTTTTATTAGAGAGAGGTTGCCCAACAACCACAGGGAATGAATTTCCTAGGAGGTACAGGGGCAGTGTCTGAAATCCCTTTCCCGTAATTGCTGGTGTGAGCAGGAAAGCCCGAGTTACTGTAGGGAGCCGCGGGGTGCGGATGGTTAGCTCTGGGCTTTGGGTAGCCAGGCTGATAGTGATGGTAGCATCTTCTCATGAACCCCTCTCTGCATCTCTGAGTAATGAGCTTCATTACCTAATCTGTGCACAACTGAGAGCTCAAAGTCCTGTATATACTTTCTCCACTGACATGTCTTTCATTTTTCCTTTGCAAGTTTTTTTTTTTTCCTGGAAAGATAGTTATTCAAATTTGAATTCCTTCATCCACCTTGTTGAGCCTTTTCTTTGCTAGTGTAGCTTGTCTGGTTTTGCCTTTCTCTGTTTGTGTTTACGATAGCAGGGGGAGGATGAGGGCTGGAACCAGGGCTGCAAAGGGGATGGTGTCTGTGCCCCTTTCTTTGTCTCAGTGTGTCTCGTGCTCACTAAAGTGGCGGTTTGCTCCCAGGAGGAGATTGCTCCCAAGACTCTGTGGACCAGAGGAGAGGAGAGCCCCGTAAGCACCAGCCACCCCAGCTCCCCTGTTGCTGTGGCAGGGGATACAGGCATGCCTGACCAGGGCTGGTGCCAACGCGTGTACCTGGTGTTGCAGGGGTGCTGGAGGAGGGAGCTTGTTCCTCCTCCTGCTGTGTTTTGGAAGGAGCTGCCTAGTCCTCCTGCATCCTTCCTGGCTGGCCTTGCTCCTGGGCCAGCTCTGCACTCGAGCTAGGAGAAGATGCTCAGCCATTCCGTCTCCATCTCCTTGGGAAAGGCATGAGTGCAGGAGGTCGGTAGGAACGGCTCATGCCACCAATGCCCAAGGGTGCCAGCCGGCACGGCTGTGTCCTGCTGCTGTAGGCCAGCAGAGTTGTGGCAGTAGTCTCCCTCCACCTCAGGATGGTGGAATCAGCTGGGAGCAAGTAAATCCAGGGAAGTTTTTCCCCCTCTCTGTGCACCATTTGCTTATAGTTTTACAGGTCTCTAACACACACAAAAAATTGTCTTGTTCAAGCAGACATCTGACTATGAGAATGCGCCTGCAACGCCTGCCTAAGCCAGAGTGCTGCCGAGTGCCTCTAGCACAGCAAAGAGCTCAGACTTGCTAATTTGCAGCATCCCTGGCTGCTTAGAGGGAGGGGGGGGAAGACACTTTAAACCCATATACAGGGAAGAGCCCGTTACGTATTTCCTGCTCCAGCCTTCTGCTCCCACAGTTGCTCTCTTTGCTGGAGACCGAGGTCTCCGTTGCGCCTTTATGGCCTCGAATTAAGGTTCTGCTGCCGACCTTTGCAACCAGTCCTGTACGTTTGCGTAATTTCATGCCTATTTCTCTCGTTTCTGTAATGAAAGGTAATCCTAGACAACGTATCCAAAACCTTCTCTGTAAAGCTGCAGAAATCAGTCATACAAAAGTTAGAAAATACCCAGGCCCATGCGACCTTAATTCAGTTCCCTTGCATATATGCATTACAAGAGTATGCGATCATGTAATTAAAAACTATTGGCTTGGCAGGACCTTGGCGTACTCCTTGCACAGAATAAGATAGAGGACTGCAAGGAGAGAGGGAATGTTTACTTGTAGTTAAGGCACTGGAGAGGGATGTGGGAGAACTGGATCCTAACCCTGGCGCTGTCACAGGGTTCCTGTGTGATGCTGGGCAGAGCCGATCCCCCCGCAGCCACAGAGGGTGTTGAACTCCACTATCAGCAGCTCGCCTGCTCTAGCTTTTTGAATATTCAACCTTCCAGCCTGAAAAAAAAAAAAAAAATCCGTTAGCACTGGTTATTTGTATAAGATATGAATCTGAATAAACATACGCGCAGACAATTGTAAGGAAAGGATGAAAACCTCTTATCAGAGGTTTTATCCCCAATTATTTCCTTATGTAGCCACTCCAGAGCCCATGAATGAGGCTGGCTGTTTTCATGTTAGAGCTCAAGCTTTAGGGGCTCTCTGTGTCCAATTAAACAGTAGCCTATCTCTTGAATATTAACACATTAAAAGCAATATACTTCCAGCAAAGAAATCTGATCCTAATTGGCCCTGGAATATTTTATTTTCCAAACTGAGCTGTGAGCCGTTAAGCTTCCTTTTTTAAGACTAAGCAAACATTACATTCTTAGGGGAAAGACAGCCCAAGGAATGGGGAAAAATAGACTCTCAGACCATACTTGTCAATCTTCCATTTTCCAGTGTTTTGCCCAGAAACAAGCACAGGAACTAATTGACTTCTATCCCCTTCTGTCTTCCCCCCGCCCCCCCCCCTCCCTTAACATAGTGACTCAAATTAAAACAAAGATAAAATTCCAGGGGAAGCTGGCATTAATCACGGTTTGGATTAAATTAAATTAAGTGCTTTTTATTGAACTCAGCAGTATTAGTTATTAAAACCAGAAGGCCTTTCCCAACTAGTGTAAAAAAAGCAAACAATGACTCATACTGTGGCATAGATTTTATTGGGAAATTAAAATGCTTATTTTCTCTTATTCTTTCTTTTTTTTCTTTTTTTTTTTTTGTTTGTTTGTTTGTTTTCTGACTTCAGACAAATACATGTAAACAACCACTGGTGAGTCTGTGCTCGCAGACCCCTTAGCCTGAAGCTGTGCCGTTGTTACTGGCACTGGGGCTGGCTCGGCCCGTGGTGGCACCTGATGGTGGCAGAGTGAAATTGCTTATGCAGAAATGGTGCTTCCACAGGTCTCCTGTGCTCTTGATGCCAAAGGGCGAGTTGTAATTGATATAACGATGACTCCTGCATGGTGCTGAGCTGGCACTGGGTAGAGGTCAAGATTCTGGGCATCATTTAACGGCAAGCAAGACTTAGCAAGAGGTTTTCAAAGGCAGAACAGGAATGCCTGTCCTAGCTTTCCAGCATCTTCCCCACCCGCAGTCAGCCATGCTCTCACCCTCTTTTTCTTTCACGACGCTTACTCTTCTGCAGCCTGTCCTGTTCATCCCTGCTGGGCCCACAATCAGGGATAGGAATACCCTGTTTATGCCACGCAGTGCCAAGTCCTGTTATTAACCCTTGAGAGAGGGATGAATCTCAGCTTTTCGCATCCATGGGGTGGTGATTTCCCTGGGACTTCTCTGCTCCCAGGAAGGACAGAGAGATGTGGCCAACCTGATGCTGAGGCACAGCAGTGGACCAGGTGACGCTGTGCAGGTGTGTGTTTCTGGGGAATGGGGACCATAATGGAGCCTGGCTGGCACTGCCAAGGATGCAGAACATGAGATCCTTCCAAGAGCATCCATGAACGGGGGGCTTTTGTGTAGCTGGGGTAGGAAAATGGTTTTGGAAAAGATTTTGGAGATTATGTAGATAATCCAGTCTCTGCATCAAAACATCCATCTTCAACAGTCTGTAGAGGACGGGTTGTGTCCTGGCAGAAGGGAGCACAACAAGTATAATCCTTCTCCTCTAAGACGGGAGACCTGGGTAATTATAAACTGGTCATTTTGACTTTGAAGTCAAAACGAGGAAGATACTAGAGCAAATTATGAACCAATTTAAAAGCACTTCTGGGATAATAAGATGACAAGAAACACTGGCCTAACCTAGACCAGTCAAGAACAAATTTGTTTTCTTGTTTGACATCCATTGATCTGGGAAGGTAATAGTAGCTGTGATATATTTTGACTGTGAGGTAGCATTTGTCTCAAAAGCAAATCAAGGACACTTGGTTTGGATGAAATCATTACAAAATAGGTGAAAAAAATGTATTCAAAGAATAACCACAGATAGTTCTCTGTCAAACTGGGAAGAGAAATCATGTAGGAAGCCTTAAGGGCGAAGTCCAGTATTATTCAATAGTTTCATTAACTTCTTTCATTCCTTCCGTTCAGATTCAATTTAGAGGGGTTTCAAACAAGCACATTTCCGTTGTTGATTCCCTGTGGTATCTAAGTGTTTGTTAATGAAGACAGCTGAGTAGAAGGGAGATCAGTGGATGAAGGCATGCAGCCCTCCCCACCATCAGGGCCAGGGTGATGTGATGTGAGATGCTGCAGTTACCGACCTGGACCAGTCAGGGTTTAACCCCTCCTTCCTCCCCCCCTTCCCCAGGTATAACCTACAGAAAGGGCTTGGAGATGAAGGAAGCAGCATAAACTGAGAGCTCTTCACCAGCCAGCTCTAATTGCTTTACAGGTAGTATAAAAGCTTTGAATTCAAGGCAGCTGAACTGAAGTACTGGAAAATCCGGCTGTAGTTTGGGTGGAAAAAAAATGTATTTCCCTCAGGTAGGAAACCCACCTTCCCTTGGGCAGGTTTACGTTACTGACACAGTGGCACTACATAAGATGTCACGACACGGCTGGTGCAGAAGCATGCCTGGGAGAGCAGGGGGCAGCTAAGAATTTGGCTTTCGTGGGTGATGCCTGATTTTTCATTGTCGTTTTGGGCTATTCATGACCAGTTCAAATATGAATTGCTTTTAGTTAAGCAAAGACTAGGCAGAGGAAGCTCGCTGCATCTTGCTTTAGAAGAGCGCACCTGGCAAAAAGCCATCTTTGTGTATCTGCCTTCTCCGAGGTGGTACGTATTCGTGTGTCCTGAGCATATACATGAAAGAGGAAAATGTTTAAGAATCTATACAGCGAAGGAACGTGGGGCACCTTGCGTCTGGATTTCGTTTGAGGGAATTAAGAGCTGATCCTTAGCTGGAATATGAATCAGATCTGATTGTGTCTGTGTTGACTAAAAGAGGTTGTGTGGTGTGCATGAGCTGGAGCTCAATCTAATGTGGAAAAGTTTGATCCAGAGCTCTGGTTAATTTAATACTTGACTATTCTACCTATTTTAGTTCTGACTCGAAGTTCAGGGTTCTTTCTCGTCGGCAGTTGTTTGTATTAGCAAAGGACATGTGTGCAACCAGAGAAGAAGGACCTTCATGCACCCAAACTTCTGCAAGTCCACCAGAAATTTGTTATTGGGCTCCAATATTTTGTCTCCGTTGCTAGAGGGACTGGAGGAGCTTTCCCTTCACCCTGCTGCCACAATGGGGGGGGAATTAATATCCTGCGACATCCCATCAAATCCCCAAATGCATTCATAGCACTGGGTTAGTAATCCATAGTTTTACAAGGTTTTAAACTCCTAATATACTTCAGATATTTTACGTGCTTCAGTAAGTCTATTGTACTATATTAAATATATGTTAAGGAAAACTCCCATGATTAGTTTTAGTACCTTTTGATATCTAAATAAACACTGACTGAAAAAGAATATCTATATCAAAGCAAAAATTTTCAGAATAGTTCAAAGAAATATAATTTAACTCCCTTAATATCATCTCCTTTAATGGGAAACCTCTCTCATTACAATCATTCTTGGCTTTTAAGGTCAGTAGGCACTAATACAAAAATCTTGTCTGTCTTGCATAATAACATTGAGCAAAATTTCTTATTCAGAAATTCCTATTTAGAACTTGCAACTTCTGGTTGAACCAGAGCAGATTTTAATAAAATTTTCTATTCTTCCCTTAAAAAGATAACATGTGATGGAGAATCCTCCACAATGTAGATAAATTGTTCAAATGATTAACTGCCTTCACTGTATGTATGTATAAAAAGGAGGCTTATTTCTAGTACATACATTTGTCTTGCTTCATTCTGTCTCTAAAAATTACTCTGGCTTTGATAAATTAAAGTGTAAATTATAATTAAAAAAAAAAAAGTCTTTTTAACGTATTCCGGTGCTTAAGAGGTGATTGACGTGCTATCTGTCACCAGAATAAATTGAATAGCTTGAAGTTCTTTGGTATCTTGCTGTGGAGTCGTTATGCCAGCATTTCTAGGAGCAAAGCCATCTTCCATTCATCTGCAAATTTCCCCTTGTTATAGCCAAATTGAAAGCCCTCATTTCCTGCCCCAAGGAGGTCTAAGTGAAAAAAGAAAGTGAGACTTAATTTTTTTTTTTAAACTAAATATATGAATATATAACCTGTAGGTTATTTTTTTGGTGGAACCTTTAAATTTTCCAGGGTGTTGTGGGTGGGAATGAGGCTCGTCAATAGAAAACTTCAGTCTCTAGGTGTTGGACTTCCGCAGAGCCCCTTTAGGTGCTGCATTCCTGCAGATATCGGGGGCCTATGGCAGCTGTGCACGAGGCTCCACGTGGCCTGGGAAGCTGAGTTCATTTTTGTAAGTTTAAGAAATGGATTGGGACACGCCTCTGATTAACAACCTGATCCCTTGGGAAGCTTCAGTGGGGAAAACCTGAGGCTGGAAAATGCACAGAGGCGAGTGGGTGGTGAAAGGAAGGGGCTTGCGCAGTGCTCAGAGCAGTCTAGATTAAAAAAAAAAAACACGTCCAGTTATAAAATTACACCTTTCCATACCCTTACATGTATTTCTACCTCCAACCCCAAATTTTCCGCCACTCCCATGTTTGTGGTTTTTCCCCCCCCCAAAGTAATATTAACCTTAATAATACAGCCCTGTTACAGACAGCATTGCAGCAGGCTCTCCTGGGAGGCACCCTGTGAAGCCAAGAAAGTGTTGCTCAGGATAAGCACCCTGGTCCTAATTTCATCATCCATGGTACTGTGACTAGTCTAAATAGCCATGTGAATGATGATGACAGAATATGCTTGGTACCAAATCACATTAATTTATGCTGGAAGCAGCCAGGAACTTGAACCGATGCATTTCCCAGTTACTGGTGGTTCATGTTTTATGAAGACCAAGGATTTCCAGTCTAGCACCCACAGCAAAATTCTTCTGAACCCCCAGAAGACTGGCCTGTTTCACAGCATCATCCTCCCCCTCTCTGCTGTCGTCCTGTAAGTCCTTAACTATAAGTCCTTATTACTGGCACCTTTTCCCAAAGAACAGTCTTAAAGCAAAAATCAGGGTGATGGCAAGTCTCATTTGGGTGATCACCTTCAGCCTTTTCTCCTTCTGGGAACTGCTGTTGCCTCCCTTGGAGGGATCTCCTGCATCTCTTGCCTTTCATGGAGAGACTGGACAGGAGAGCTGTGGAACTGCTAGTGCAGCACCCACAGCTCAGTCCTTGCTGCTGATGGTGGATTTCTTCCTGCTCATTCACCTCAGAGCCCAGGGAAGCCGTCAAGCCTTGTCGCACCCACTGTGCCCTTCTGGTAATGAGCTCCTCTGCTTAATTACATGGCTGGCCCTGGCTATGTGAGTTGATATTTCCACCGTCTGATTTCCCGGCACTGGTGCTCCCTTGGCAGCGAGCAGCAGTGACCAAAGCTCCCTTGTCCTGCCTGGCTCCGCAAGCCCCTGTCATTGCACCTCTGTTGACGGTGCTGTGGCTGGAGACATTCCTCTGGCTCGTCCCACATAAAGCAAGGCTCTGCTGTGGGAACCTTCTTAAGCGCCTTCATACACATGCCAAGAATTAATTTAGCTTTTCTGCTGTAGCCTTATCTTTTTGCCTTGGCCATCTACTGGCTCTACAGAGTCTCTGGCAGGCTTCCTCCTTTTGATGTGTTTGAAAAAAGCTTTTACTAGTTTTTAAGGCTTTAGTAAGTTGTTTCTTAAAATCTTTTTGACTTGCTTTATTATGCTTTTGCATTTAATTTGCCAGAGTTTATGCTTTTTTTGTGGTTTTTTTTTTAGACAGTCTGTGTGGAGCTCGAAGAAAAAAAGACTGTTTTTCCTCACCCTGCAATAAGGTGGTTCTTGGGGGTTTATTTTCCGCATAAATGTCCCAACCTGCTCTTCCTTCCCCATGATCAAGGAGCCTGTATCCAGAAATCTTTTCTGACGAGTGCTGTGGCATCTCTTTCTTTTCCATCCTCAGCCCAGGACCCCAAGGGGCCAGTGCAGTGCAGGAAAATGTGCAATTTAAAAAGACCCCAGCGTCACGTCACTGGGTGCAGAAATGCATCCTGACTGTAGAAATGTACCCTGCCGTAGCCGCAGCCTTAGTCTGCTTTCTCCACACTGAGCACACTGACCGGGAAGGTGATTTAGTGCGGCACCAGGATGTGGAGGTCACTCCACAAGCAAACCCTCAGTCATTATTTCTGTTGACTGGACAGATCAGCTGCGTGTTCCTCCGATGCTGTCAGAGGCGCATTAACCTTTCAGGAAACCTCTTCAGAAGAAAACATGTAATGGGCACCAGTTACGCTGGCACTGTGCAACCAGAGGTGCTTGGCTGCTCTGGCTACAGGTGTGTTACCCCACAGCGTCCCACTGACCCCCGCTGTGGTGTGGGAGCAGACGGGCTCCTGGCTGAGACCAAGTAGTGCTGCTGCCACCACCCGTATCCATCACCGTCACGGGGCGGCCGCTTCCTGGGGCGGCTGTGGCAGAGGGTCAGCAGGATCTCTTGCCTGTGAGCACGGCGCAGCCAGCCTTCAGCGGGATCTTTCCCACTCCTGGCCTCCGATCTCCTCCTTCCTCTGATTGATCTCCTCTCAGCCCAGGACTGCCTACCTGCAGAGTTTAATCCTCTGCTGTGCTGTATCAGCGTAGGGAAGCCTCCATCACCAGAGTGGTGATGCCTAATTTAGTTCATATCCATCCCCTCCTGTGTTCCCAGCCTGTAATCTAGGCATCTGGGTATCTTACCCCTGACAGAAGCCCACCTTTGAGCTAGCTGTGCCCGTGTGCCCATCGCTCCAAGCACCAGCCCTTGTTTAATTTACTGGTGTATAGTTACTAATACGTAAGTACATATTGCTAATTGCTAATATATAAGTACATCTCCTCTTTCCTTTCAAAGATAATTATTTTGCCATTTCCTCAGCCCTCTCTGAATGAACCACTGCTGGTTTCTGGATTCATGCATGACATTTGATTACCTTTTCATAGGCGTATCTTACTTAACTGTAAGTGTTATTAATGGCCATAAAATTATCCAGCCCTGAAACAAAGTAAAAATGCAATAAAAGCTTTAGCTTCAGTGAACTCCCAAGAGTGCAAATCCCAGAGAGGGTCTGTGTGTCACGTAGCAATGTGTTCCCTTGGGGCAATCATGTCCCAAAACCCAGAACTGGTTACAGCCATTGCTTTAAAAAGCTCATGTGTGAATTACCTCATGCATTTGGGCTGCTTGCAATACCTTTGTAACAGGAAAGTACATGTGCTTTTCTCCTTGTTGGATTTGTCAGTACCCTGAACAGTAAATAGAAACAACCTGGTAGTTCTTCCAGATAGGTTTTGCTGTCAGCAATGCTCCTGTAGTCCCTCTGTCCTTGTTCAAGAGCGCTGCAAGGCTGAGCTCCTGCTAAGTGAATTATCCAACTTCAAAGCCAGCTGCTTTGCAGCAGCAGAGCTGGTGGATGGTGTTTTTATTAGTGTTCGCATCACGTTTAAGCTGCTTTAAAATGGCAGATTTAAGTTCCAGAAACATGAGGTTTAAGGGGTTTATGCTTTGCAGAAACACTGACCGGGACCTTGTGGGGCAGATCCATGCTGGTGGCTTTCCGCAGGCTCAGAGCAGTACCATGTGCTTTGGCACACCATAGCATCAACGCTGCCTCCTGCCCACCCGTGTGGCTATGGGGCTTGGGGGTGTCTGGGGATGGAGACCCCGCCATGGCACCCATTCCTCAAAGTGGCTTCCCAAGGGAAGAGTGCCTCCAACACCATAACTCAGTGCCATTTGGTTGCGTGCTGTTTGGATTGTCAGCTCTCAACACAGGAACTCAGTTCCTGGTAGCCCCCTCCTCGGGCACTGAAGGAGCCCGATTCCCACTGATGGAGTCCATGAACAGAGAGTTAAATACAGCCCGTGTTAAGGCCGGGACTTGAGCTCCCATGCGTTTCTGTCCTTGGTGGGGATTTATCTCACTGGATGACCAGGGTGGTGGAAGAGATGAGGAGGAGAGTAACACTAGGTGTTATGGTCTGTCCTCATTTTGGCTTGTTGCAAGTAAAGACAAATGGACTGCGCGCACCCTGGGGATTTGGCTGCCACAGTGCATCTCTCATCACAGCAGATGTGCAGGCTTTGGCTTGCTCAGCATTTGAGTGCGGCAGTATGAAACTAACTAGAGATGGACATGAAATTTTATATGCTCAGAAATAAGCTGGGGATCACATGCAAAGGAACATTCCTCCCAGTGACAATTTAGGTGTGATGGTATCAGGGATAATAATGATGGGAAGAGGAGACTTGGGGCTGGTGGTTCAAGTAGCGGCTAGTGGCTGCTTGGGCACATGGGTGCTCCTGTGGTTCCGCTGGGTTAGGATGCACACGTGGGGGAGTATCATATTCTGAGGAGAAAAGCAAGGTTTTACTTTAAGTAATTTGATGGGTGACAGGCAGGTGCAAGTCTTTGGAAAGAATTTAGAGGGCAAAAAGATGACAGATAGTGGAGATGTTCACACACCAGAAAGCCTGGGAGAAAATGAAGGGATATGGGAGGCTACATGCAAATACAAACTTCATGTTTCGGGAAAAGCAGTGCTTGCCCAGCTGGAGAAAGTGCACATATGGATACCTAGGAGTTAGTTGTGAGCATCACCCACAAGAATTCCATCCCTCTCAGGATGCTGGTGCCTCCTGGTGTCTGAAGGAAGTTGTTGTTAAAGCAGTGTGGAGCCAGACACCCTATATGCTTTGGCTGTATGACGGTTTCATTGTAATCTTATTGCTTCCTTTAATTAAAAGTCATGTTAGAAATTAAAATTGCTGTTCTGTCCCAGCTGACACTCATGATTTTAAAATCACATCTTTGTGTCCCAGGTGTCTCCCTGTGCTGCTGAGGAAGAGCTGTGTCAGGGACCCCAGGGGCTGCTCCGTCCCTGGACCTTACGCTCACTCTGTATAAAAGATGCACATAAAACCAGCCCTGTACCTGTTTTTTTTATTGCATGGTGCTTGACCTCTGCTTTGACATGAGGAAGGCACACAGCTCCGTTACTCTGTGACTAACTGATTTTGCACTTGTTTCTTGGGTGGCTTCTTTTAGGAGGTCCAAGAGAGCCTGTAAAAGCTCCTGGTGAGCCCTGAATCTTGGACACTGTTGCCGCTATCACCTTATTTATTAAGCAGCTCAAGCTAACCTTTTCCAGAAAAGATGTTTTTCATAGCCTGCCATTTCATGTTACTCGCTTAATGACTAAGTCCTTGCAATTAAGTGGCAGATTGGCCCGAGTTAAGTTGGAAAGTGCCAGGAAATAAAAGGTGCACAGAAATGATAATAACAAAATAGCACTCTGGGGTGTAGCCTGGACAGGGAGGGGACCACCGATATCTGTGCAGCATGGAGGAGAGCAGCATGCTTGCAGCCCATCCAGTGTGACTTCTCCTGGGGATGTAGGGCAGGTGTGGTGGAGAGCCTTAAGGTCAGGTTTATCACTGGGCAGGGCTTAAGTGACATGTTATTTCATTAACCTGCCCGACCCCATGGATTTACAATGGTAGGGCAAAGGTATGAAATAATAAAATGCATTGTCATTTAAAGATCAGGTTTGCCCTGGAGGGTGCAGTATCTGGGGGATCTGAGGCTGGCTCATTAGTCACTGCCAGTCTCCCAGGACTGAAGTGCAGCATCTTTACTTCTCCTGTTCTAACTGCTACTCGCAGCAGAAATAAGTGATCTGGTCCTTTGCTGGCTTTCCCCCATTTGCCCAGCCCTGGTCCCCTTGGGTGGGCACTGGAATGTCGTAATGTGTGTCATATCATCGTATTGTGCATGACCATGTGGAGATCTGTCCATTTTTGTCTCCTCTTAGCTCTGTTCCCTCATTAATATTTCCACTATACAATATCATGAGACAGGGGTAATTGGGTGAGTTATAAATCACCATCTATTGTGGGAATTGCAAAGTGTGTATTTTAATGCCCAAGAATCCGATCTCATACTTGATGTCTTTGTTCACATGTTGACAGATCATGATAGTCCATTTGTTCCAGCTGCCCCATGTCTGAGGCTCCCAAACCTTCACATCATTGCTTACACCCTGTCCCAGCAAACGTTTAACCCTTCACTCAGTGGGCGGCAGTATAAAAGTGGATCTAGTGCACATGTTTTTCATTTAAGAAAAAAATAAAGTCTTATGCTTTTTACTGTTGAGTAAAATTCAAATTACTGAGTTCAGTGAAGGTGGCTTTGGGAGGTACCTGGCTTTGGCCATGCAGGTGGGTAACCTAGATGATGTGATGACTTCTTCTGGCCTTCATACGGACTGAGGTTTTTTTCAAGAATCATTTTCTGTGCCTCGATGTATGAATCATATGCGTGAACAGGAATGGCGCTTTGGATGTTGCTGTAAATGGAGATCTTGGCACTCTCCAGGATAGAGTTTGGTGCAATCTCCAGGCTTCCTTGACTTCTCCTTGGGGCTGAGAGTTGTCATCCCCTTTCACCTCTCCCTCCCTGGGCTCCCCATGCACCAGCTGAGGCATGTATCGACTGAACACATTCAATTTGCTCTTTCGCTGGGATGTGTGCAGGTGGGAGGGGTGGAGGGTGCTCCACAGGGTGCCGAGAGGTATTGGCTCATGTGGAGGGAGTACCCCACTGCAGGAGCCTTCACAAATTTGGTCAGTTTAGTGTATCAAAAAGAAGACCAAAAAGGCACTTGATTTGTGTGTTCTCAGGACAAAAAATACATAATCTACTGCAGTCTCTTAATCTAATGGATAGAGGCAGAACAAGAATCAGGGGCTGGAAGCCAAACCCAAAGAATTCCAATTAGAAATGGGACACAAATATTTAGCCGGCTGCATAAACTACCTAAGGAAAGAAAAAAAAAAAAGTGGCTTCTTTGCTTCATCTTGTAATGCTTTATATTCAGTCTGGATGCCTTTATAGAAAATACACTTCAGCCAAATTTGAGTTATTTGGCTCAGCACATGGATAAGTGGGTGAAATACTATAGCGTGTGATGTACAAGAGGTCAGACAAGGTGATCTGATGGTTCCTCCTGCTTTAGAGCCTCTAAGAAGTTTTAGCATGGCCGGAAGGATGGGGCCAGTTAAGGTGTGAGGCTGCGACTCCATCTGCGCTCTCCTGGGACTAGCAAAGGGTCTGCGTGTGACCCTGCCTCTTGTTCCTCTGATCTCAGGAGAGGATACTCCGAAGAAAAGCTAAAGATTGTGAGTTTGGAAGTCATATATAAAACTGAATTCCCATGTTCTTTCCTCTCCCCCCCACCTCCCTTTTTTTTTATTTTTGCAACCAGCCATACATGATCCAGCCCACATATGAGTTTGAAATGTTCCATCATGTTTTCATTATTTGTTTAAAAATGGGAATTGTCAAGATCTCCTTTGCTTTAATTACCTGACGCTACAGGGCTTCAGAGTGCCTTTTTACACTCTCCAGAACGTGCCCTTGGGATGGGACACATCTGAGTTCTGCAGCAGATGCTTTCAGAAGAAAGTTGTTGGCATGAGTGGCTGAAAATAGAAGCTTGTTTACAAGGCTGGTTTTGCATTATCAGCTGTAGTGCTCCAATAATTAAGGCTGTGAACTTAATTAGCTCAACACTCCATAATTCTCTTCTGCCTCTCAAGGGATTTGTCTGCATACAGCTCTGTACTGCTTCAGCTTGTGCTGGGAACATCTTTATCCCAGGGAGGCTGCGTTCACGAGTACCACCTTAATGGCTATGTATCCCGTGCTCCGTTTTTGAGTACACAAACCCTCCGCAGGGCTTTCTGGAGAGCCCATCCCTGGGTTATTTGGCTGCTTTTATTAAAACCATACAGGCAGAAGTACTGATCTCGACTAAAGCATCAACAGAACTGAATGATGCCATTGTTACTACTGATTGAAAGGGTGCTTTTACACTGGCTTCAAGCTTGTGTCTGTTCTTAAGTGGAAAATGTTTCTTAATGCTGAATAATGTAGTAACATTTCTGGCCAGCGCAGTCTTTTTAACAATGAAACATTGCCACACGCTCGAGAACAGACCCGAGCTGCTGCTTTCACCTCTCCCATCTGGGTTAGGTGTCTTCTGAGCAGCACCTGACCCTGGGCAGGGGTCGGTGTCCTCTCCAGCCCTGACCCGAAATGGCCCGTTCCCCAGTGACCCCACCACAGTGTGCCCAAGCATGTCCTGTGGCTGAGACCGCCCTGTCCCTGGGCATCGACTCCCATGTATTTCCTGATCCTCAGAGCCAGCCCACGCACAACTGGGAGATGTTTTCCTTGTCGAGTGCGTGAGCTTCAGCTGTTCCGACTATCCCGTGTGCGCGTCCTTCCTGTTTGGACAGATACTTGATACACACACCTCAAATGGAAAGGGCTGGACGTGATTAAAACACAGAGTCCAGCCACAGGCATGCTTTTTTCACTCAATGCCCCCTCCCCTCAAGTGAACCTGAGGGGTTGTAAGGATATTTAGAGTTTATTGTGCAAAGCATTGAGTAATTCTTTAACTATTTTAGATGCAGAGGGATAGATACAAGGTGCCGTGTGCTGGCACACTGTGCCTGCCTGGATCATGGCTGAGACTTGCTATGTTCACACTGAGGTACTTTTTATTTCTGCAGGAATATCTTGGCATAAAGTCGTCAAACCTTCCTGATTTATTTGGAGTTAAATTAAACTTGGTATGTAAACTGATTAGCTTTATCAAAATACATACATTTTTTAAATTCTCTGAACTCCCAGGATAACTGATGTTCCAAGTTATTAACATGTAACATTAACATTTCCCCTTAATTACAGGGCTGTGATGAAAGCCTCTCTCCCAGTGGGTGCGTAGCTCTGGAACCAGCAATGGTTCCTGGCACATGATTAACAGCTCTGAATCAAGGCAGGACGTTTCCCTTGGACGTACCGTCTCTACCGAGGGCGATGGCATTTCCGTGGTGTATCCCACCTCACCGTTGCTCACATATAAATGCAAAAAACCATATTTGTTTTACTCTTTTAAAAACAGTGCTTGCATAGCTCGAATGCCTTGAAAGTCAAGGTAAAAGCAAATATTGGTGTGCTGGTTTTCACGAGGCCCGTTGTTAAATGGTTACGTATGACGTGGTTGGCAGAACATCAGCAGCTGAAGCAAATGCACTCATACTCGCTTCTTTCTCATCCTTGTTCGTACCGTGCGGGCTTTCTGCTGCAGGCTGCCTTTCGGCACAAAGCTGGGCTAAGCGTTGTCCCCATCAGTACGGTGGGGAATGGGACTATGACTTTATCCTTCACTGTCTGTCGTTCTGGTTCCCGAATGCTCCAGTGAGTTAATTGCTAGCAGAGGGAGAGGATAGGGAAGAGCTGTATGCAAAAGAGGACAGGGGTATTTTCAGCTGGGACCAAGACAAAGACACGAGCTGTGAAGAGCGGCGATACAGAGACGCAACGTTCTGGCTTTGCAAGGGGGAACGTTTCTGATGGGACCGTGAAAGTGCAGGGCGGGCTCGCCAAGCGCAGCCGAGAGGGCAGGTCCAGAGCTGTTATGCTAGATAGCGTAAAGGCAAAACTTGCCGAACTTATAACGGATAATTTATGATGTAACCCTCGCAGAAACAGAGCCCCTCCATTTTGTGAAACAGAATGTCCTCTAGAAAATATTTGCGCTTAGCTAGTACACGCAGATTCAAGGAAATTCTTTCAGGAGGGTTTGAGTCTAATAAAACGGGAATGTGTGACCTGGCCTGCACCATTATTTGCCCGGTTTTATCCTTTTGTTATTATTTCCAAATGTGGAATTCTCATTCTTCTACAATTCTGCAGGTGAAGTTAGGCCAAGAAAAAATAATGCTCTCTCACAATTACAGGGAGCACCTATTAGGGCTGTAACGAGGCTAGCAACGAAGGCCAGCATCCCGAATGGCACATGTTCCCAGGTGTTGTGGAAATGTCCCCACCAGTGGCCAGAAGCCCGGTCACCGCATGGGTGAAGAGGCATTGGTTGGAGCGGTGGGACCCCCACAGGGCTGGGGGGCATTCATTCTCAGCCCTTCTCTACGAGCAGATGGGTTGCCTTGGCCAAAAGAGCGCAGCATTTGGCTCTAATGTTCTGGGATGCAACGGCTTACAGACGGTACCCTCCTCTCCTCTTCCAGGACGTAAATCCTCTGGGACGGAGGCTGTGCCATCTCTACGTGCTCGCGTTGGAGCGTTGGTCCTTGTGTGACGCAGAAGACGGAGCTGTCGTAAGCACATTGCCAGCAAGCTCCAGATCTTTTCTGCTCTAATATTTACGATTTTACCTACCAAAAGAGCTCCTTTTAAAAAACGTGAATGTTCCTACTTCTGCCTGCCAGATATTGCAACTAGGAGAGCTGGATCCTTCAAGTGTGTCCTTGTTTCTAGTTATAAAACCAAATTTGGACAGCAATGTGTAATATTTACAAAGGGTTTTACGTTGGCTTTGTGGCACAGACGTGGTGGGTCCTGGTGCCTGGTGTTAACTGGCGGTCGGTGGGGCTGTGGGCTGCAGCAGAGCTGCCACTAGCACAGTGTGGGGACGCTGTGGCCACAGGACGAGGAGCAATCAGGATGAATGCAAGGACTATTTTCCAGAATGTAAACAGCCTTGCAGCTTAATGGCTCTATTTACATTGACGGAGATCAGGAAACACACTTTGTTATTTTAGTCTGAATAAGCTCATGCAGATGGTAAGCAGAAGCAACGTGTTTGGAGTTTCTGGTGTTCTGACAAGCCAGGTTGCACATGAGTGTGTTAACCTTGCCTTTGAAAAGTGCTTGATTTTTATCAGCTTGTTTACCAAACTGTCACAACAAGGCATAAAACCACAGAAGACTCACATGCTGATATGAGAAATGTGCGTGTTCTTGGTAGCGTAAGAGGAATAGGAGCTTTCTGCTCTTTGTTAAATGCGGTAACAAGCCATTTTTTTCTACAAACCACGGAGCGAGCTGTTGAGCAGGGAGCTGGGGTGAGAGGAAGATGTTCCGCACAACAAATTGCTCTCCTCTCCCGCCACCTCCAGCCTCTGCAGATGCGTGTGGTGGGATTCGTCAAGTTGCTCAAAAAAAGCCATTTGCATCGTATCGTTTACCAGCGCCAGCGAGTCCCCCATTTCCTCCTGGCCGGAGGCTTCCCGTGCTTGCGGGCCAGCTCTCCGTGAGCCGGTGTTGCGGCTGCGGGAGCCGAACGAGTTAAGTTCTGCTCGCCGTTCCAAGTGGGAGCGAAGAGCCATTGCAAAATGTTTTTCCCCCCGTTGGCTCTGCGTGTTGTTTTAAAATTAAATTGGTTCTGGTTAGCAAACAAGAACAGGACGGCAAAATTAAATTTTCTGAGGAATGTTGTGAATCCTGTGTGAAAAATAAACCCCAAAATGTTTTTTCCCTCCCGCACTCTTTGGCTTGCCTTCGTCCCCTCTTTGCCTGCCATCCCTCCCTCTCTGCTCCCTCCATGGACGTGTTGGTGGGTGGCAAGGCTGGTCTCCTTATGCCGAGGTGCTGTGATGAGCAGCAGTGGGAGTTAATGGGATCTGGGACGTCATGGCTTGGCTAGTAAATTTATTTCTTTTTCCCTTCTACTTATTGTCCCACACCTTCTTTTCTTGCTCCTTTGTTCTCGCTGTCCTTCCAGACCACACTCTGCCTGCAGGACGTTGCTGCTCCCTCTTCAGCAGGTGAATGCTGTGCAGGTCCAGAGAGCACCTCGGACATATTGAGGACACAGCATTAATTTTAGAGGCAGAATTGGACCTATAAAGTATATTTCAGCCCCATGCAGATGACTACCGCTGGCCATCTGCAACGCTTCAGTCTCGCTGGAGTCCAGCACAGACTCTGCATTGGAGGAGCTACACCCACATAGGGCTCTGTGATGGACAATACAGATTTCTCCCTGTCTGCTTCCATCTTCTTTATTTATTTATTTATGTGCAGATGGAAAATCTTTGACACAAATTGGCACTCCTTAGATTCTATTCCTCTGGAAAGCTTCTGCAGTTCTTAAAAGCTTCTCCTCCATTTGGTCAGCCCTGCAGGCATTTGCTGTGCACTTCATAAGTCATTTCTCTAGTCATTGCCTCAGTATTTGTGTCAAGTCTTCTTGGATCTTTATTTATAATTTGGCGTGAGTCTGCTCTGAGGGCTCAGCAGACTCTCGCTGTTTTGTGCGAACTAGGACATCTTGCTCTCAGACCTTTAGATGGGACAGCAGGTTACTCTGAGTTGAGTTTCGTCATACTTGCAGTGCATGTGAAGTGCTGGGGCTATCGTTATTTACTGCCTTTTGCTATTGCTTTTATTCGGGAAGACTCCTGATGCCTTGTGTGCTTGGTTCCCTGTGCCACCAATTCCTGGAGACTGGGAGCGTACCCTGGGAGGTGTCATGGCATGGTTGCCCCTCTTGCGCTCTTATCCAGGCATCTCCTCTTGAACATTGCTGGAGACAGGAGGCTCAAACTGTCCTCCAGCATGATGTGGAGCAACCACGTGGGCTCCCCTGACTAGGGAAGATGTACAGGGTCAGACAGCAGGTCTAAGAGAAGAATAACTGTTTCTGGGGAGGCAGCATGGGTCTACTGAAACCTTGCCTCCAGGTGGCATGTGAGGACTGGGCGCCTCGTCCCTGTGAGCAATGTTTTCTGGAGCAGGGCTGTGAGTTGGACCCCATGTCTGGAACAGGGCTGTGGCTGTCATGGGCAGCCAGGGAGCACTCCTCCCTCGCCATCAGACCGTTAGAATAAATAAAACAGCTTCACTTACGCTGGATGAAATCAAGTCTTCTGGATTGTGGCCTAAACACGGTCAACAGCTCCTCTGGGCCCTCAAGCTGCCAATAGCTTGCACCTCCTAGCGAGTCTGTCCTTGGGAAGGAGCCATTAGAGGCTAAGGAAATTTTGCAGATCTCCATCCTTTGGGAAGTGGGAAATCATCACTGGTAGGACTTGCAGCACCTCTTGTGTCAAGGAACGGGATACACAGGAAACATGCCTATTAGAAACCAGCTTTCGGTGTAAAGCCCCAGCCGATGACCTCTTGGAGCGTGGTTATCAACAGCATTGCCAAAATTCCTCCAGGGCACCATGGAGGCTGGATTTCCCTTCTGCTCAGGCCTTGTGGTGATTAGATGGCACTTGGGTGAAGAGAGGTTTTCCAGGCCCCTCTGAGTTACACGCTCGTGTTGCATTTGTTCTGCCAGGACTTGTGTGTGCTGGGGTGGCAGTAAGGTCCACCAGAAAGAAATCATGACCAACTAGGGCCTGAAGCATCAGCTTGATAAACTTCTCTTTACCTCTTCTAACACAAGTGCTGCATATGTGACTTCTTGATTGAACGGCCAAAAGTGCTCTAGAAAGACGTAGTCATCTGTTTCTATACATGTGCACGGAAAATATTTCCCATTGCTCTCTAAATAGCTGTAGATATCTACTTCTTCATCACCATCAGTCTTTGTAATTAAAGCTGTTGTGTTGCACAGCAGTGCACCACCACCAGGTCTGGTCGGCACATGCTCTTGGGGGTCAGGGCTGCAGGGAAGAGGCTGGGTCTGCCCGAGTTTGCTGCTGCTACTGCCTTCATCCTGGGCACCCTACATGTCACTCCATTTTCTCTCCAGGAGGTGCTCCTGGTGCCTGACTTGTCCTCCTGGTGTCCAGCCTCTCACTCTGTTTGTCCCCTTGGTGCTGACATAGCACAAGAGCATGTGGAAACCCAGGTTGGTGGTTGTAAACTCGATTTGAGTGTTTATAATTTTACTCTATCATCTCTCTTTAAATGGGAATTCCTTATGCTAAAGTTGCAGACTGAGGGCTCAAGAAGATGACCTGAAACCTGCGTGAGAATCTGTTGAGTCATTTCTGAGTGCTGTGAGCATATATTTCCTAATTCTGAAGGTGTAACATTTATCAGCCGTAGAATAATGCGCAAACAGCCTCATTTTGTGGGATCAGGCTTCCAACCTCCACAGCACTCAGCAATAAATGGAGCAAAGTCATTGCTAAGCTGGAAAGTAAATTCTTTTGAAGCGTTTTGTCCCAGGGCAAGACCTAGTCTTTTCTTCCAACTCCTAACACCTTCCTTCCCAAACAGACCAAGCTTATAACCTTTCTCAGATATGGAAACTTTCCTGTTCTCCGCTGTCAAAAGCTTTCAGCCCTCCTTTTTTTTTTTTGCCTCCCTTTAATCTTCCCCAGCATGCCATGGTGTGTTCATCTGCCTTTGGCTGGGCTCACCTTTCCTTGCACTTCCCTCTTCTAATGCTGCTCACATGGTTCCCATTTAATGAAGGTGGGAACCAGTGGGCATACCTGATATGTGATCTGAGGGGACGGGATTCTCAGGTGGAATTATTTAATTAGAGACTGCCATGCAGTTTTGGGGAATTTATTTTAATAAATCAATTTTAATATTTTCCATGCATTTATTTTTCAGTGGAGATTATGCCATATCCAGAAAGATAATGATTCGCTTAACCAGTGAGATACATTCTGTTAAACCCTGAGAAACTGTGCTTCTTTAGATCAACCTTTATCCCCAAGAATTGTCTCGGAAGGCTGTCTCCTCTGGCTGGGGGCAGAATCCCTTTCAGAGGCTTAACGGTGGTTATTTGTTTAGCTGAGTAAGTTCAAAAATCTGACAAATACATTGCAAAAATCTCAGATCCCTCTCCCAGAAGGCAAGCCAATGACACCATTAGCTTAATCCAGCACCTCATATACTCGATTTTAATACGACTCTTCAGCTCCAGAATATGATGTATTTTCAGTTGAAGGATTTGTGTTCCAGTAGTAAAAGAGGAGAAGGAGGGAGGGCAGTGCTGTAGGTCACTCAGCAGTTGGGTACACAGATGTATTAAAAAACATGCAGAGGGTCTCTCCGGAAAAGAGCTAACATCTGACATCTAAATCCGTTCATTGATTGGAGTAACTCACAGCAGAGCCTTTTGCTGCGTGTTTAGCCGAGTCTCACATACCACGAGTGAGCTGTGCTCTCATCTCCCTCTTCTGCCTACGTGGCTCCCTGCATTTTTGACAGCCACCTCTACGCGTGATACAATTAATGGATGATATTTGGAGCTACTGTCCTGGCAGGCTGTGCGAGCACCCCTCTCCATCTCCACAGCGACCGAGGATGTGCTAACTAATGCGGAGGAGTTGTGCTGGCAGCAGTGGCTGCAGAGTAACTGTTGTGAAATTTAACATCCATCCCATCCAAGTCCGTGTATCGGCACTGTTGATTCCCAGGGCTGGGCTGGCTTTGGGTTGTTCACCAGGAAGATAAAGAGGTATAGAGCTCCTACGGAGTTCACCTGAGCTGCTTTAGGTGCTTGCTTCACAAGGAGTCATGCCTGTTCTTCCCTGCTCATCTTAAAAGGATAAAGAAAAGTAGTTCAGATGATGGTATCTCTGTTGCACTGAAGCTGGAGGAGATGCATTCCCCTGAAACGCTAGCAAGCAGTGAGGGGAAGCTGACAGTGTCAGGGATGTGTCTGTGTCCAGGGATGTAAAGCAATAATTACACTTCCAGTGTACTAGGAGTAAAACCATTTTGGCAAAGTGCAGCTTTATTGCAAGAGGGCATGGCAAAATTCTGGGTGAAAATGCAGAAGAAGTATTTATTGAATACATATGAATCTTATGTGTTTGACAAAAAAAATCTGACACAGATTTCATCATAGTGATAACTGAGCACTTTTGTGGTTTAGGTTTCCTAAGTGGTCTTTCATCTGTTCCTTCCCTCTTCAGGTCTGCTTCTGTTTCACGCTTAAAATTAGTGTAATTAACAGCTATGTCACAGTTAAATGTTTCTATGAAAACTAAAGCAAAGAGCTGTCTCTTTGTCAATACGTTGTTTACTCTATTGCACTGGGTTACGGATTGATATTTTTCTCTTTCTTCCTCTTATTTGTATGTATTTGCAGGGTATTTTCCTGCTGTTCCTTCTGCTGCTCTCTCCCCTGGACCCACAGCACAGCTGTTGCCTCTCCATGTCTCGCTGGTTGGGAAATGCTGTCTTAAACTCCCTTCCCCAGAGATACTCTTGACCTGTGCCCTGAATTTGTTCAAATTTGCTTTTTTTGAAATACATTATCTTTAATCCGTTGTTCTTGTTCCTTCACTGCCTTAAGGTGCTGAACTTTATGGTTTTGTAACCACTTGCACTCAAATTTACTTCCAGTTTTGGACTATTAATCAACTTTCTGTACCAGTAATATCCAAGTAATAAACATCCCCTCCTCTGCTACTTTCCCTTCTCCAGAGCAACTTTTCCCCACGTGTTCCAGCAGCTTGGTGTGTCTCGGACCTGCCCTGCTCTGTCTTTAGCAGATGCCAGAGTTATCAAAATTCCCTGTTCCTACCAACTCTAATTGTTTGGCTGCTTCAGTCACATGCTCAAAAAGGCCTCGTCCATGTCCTCTTTCTGATTAATGGAGCTGTGTGGGACATCTCCTGTGCTCCTTGTCTCTTTCTCTGTCCCTGGGGACATGCACAGAGTCTGTTTGTCACCTCTTGAACCCCACAGTATTCTTCATACAAAAAACCCCCTTCCTATTTCCTTCTTCTGTTTCCTAAACAAGTTACATCTTCTCACATCAGTATTCCCCTCCAATGATGTCTTTCCATGAAGCGTGTGTGAGACTAAATGCTGTAGTTGTACATGAGGGCTTTAAAGTCATCTTGTTTATTCCCTGTTCTCCTGGCGTTGACGTGCAGACGTACAACATGACCAGAAGGCTGCCCTGTTATTCTCACTCAGAGTTTTTCTCTGAGCTTACTGCAATTTCCCTTTCCCTCAGCCATATCCCAAGCCTTCAGTTGGCTTTAGGGCACCCACCACCTTTTGTGAGCGGCTCCCTTCAGACCTAGTTTCCAGACCTCTCTCTAGGTACCGACCATCCTCACCCAGACGCTACTTTTTCCAGCATCCTCTCTCTGCAGAAGACCATCTCGCCCGGGCAGCAGCAGGCACTGAAGCACGGCTCTGTGGCTGGTGCGGAAGAGCCGGAGTCTGAGCAGACCTATCCTCCCTCAGCACATCAATATTGTTTTGTGACATCCTAAACGTTGCGCACAGCAGCGTCTTGTTGACATAGCTTGGTGAGACTTGTAGGACAGCCGAGCTACAGAATTGTTTGGAAGCTTGGAAGAACTTGCATTACTGTGAAGATACTGAAGACCCGCAACAAACACTGCTTAATCAAAATATATTTAGAGGAGGCTTGATCTTAATCTCCAGCTATACAGAAGAAACAAAAACCTAGCAGGCAGGGGTATAGCAAGATCCAGTCACTAGGAGGCCAAAACAGGTAAGTTTGGACTCGAAACCAGGTGCCTATTTTGACCACAGTCGTAAAATAACTGCAACATTTAACATGGGGATGGGCTTATTTCCATACTTGAGGCAAATTTTAAGCCAGCAGTGGATACACATACAAAAGATCTGATCTGTCCTGCTGAGGGACTGGGTTTGACTCCTGCACTCCTTGTGTGCATCCTGGGCTGCGTGGTGCGGGATGTCAGGCTAATGACGCTGGCCTTTTCCGGCCATTCGTCTGTGCCTCCGAAATCAGGTTCAGACTCCACCCTGTGTGCTTTGGTACAAGATTCCCCCAAAGATTAGCTGGGGAGAGCTCCTGCCAAACCGGGTCCCTCCAGCTGAGCCGTATCTGCGAGCCCAGAGGAGCAGGAAGAGCCAGGGCCAGTTCCTTCAAATATTTTACAGATTAAGACCAGGGTCTGGGATCTGTGGGAAGTCAGTGGAGTTCACAGACCCCAGCGGGTTGTGGTCCTTGCTGCAGCGCTAGCGGTCTGCGCCAATAATTGTTGTCTTCCTCATCTGCCTAGCTTGGTCGTTGGCTATCGCGTTCAGATGCAATGACACTCGGCAGTGTGGACAAGCCCTCTGACATTATTTGAGTGCAGCTGGAGGCATCTACTTTAGCCTTGAAAATGCCTCTTTCTTGGCAGTGCTTTGTGTTTACTATAATGCTGTCTGTAATGTGCAAAAGTACATTTCTGTTTTAACTTCCTTCTTTATGTACTAAAGAGTGTGGTTTTAATTAAGGATTTCACATTGAAACATTTCCGGTTTTCTGCGTTGTTTTTTGGTTGGGTTCTTTTTTTCTTTTTCTTTTTTTTTTTTTTTTTAGGACAGTTTTCAGTTAAAATGTTTTAAAGTTTTGAAAAATACCAGATGCCCAGCTCACAAAGTGTGCGAAGAGCCCTAGTCACTCCCTCTTCCTCCCAGGGAAATCAGCTGCTCCGCCGAGCGGGAACAGCCAGGGACAGCCGATGGCGAGAATGGGGTCAGCAGGCAGGAGAGGATGGGTTGGGACTGGGATCGGCGGTTTTCAGCAGCGCACCATGACTGCGGCTCCTCGCACGAGAGGAAATGTTGACTCAGACCCATAAAATGAAGCACCTGAATTTTGTGGATTCTGGGTTTACCCCCCAAAACGGCGAGGGGTTGTAAAAGGAGATGGGCAGACCCTTGCTTAACGGCAGAGCATCTCTCTCTCTTGCAGTGCCTGCCGGCGAGGGGCATCAGGCGTGCCCCTGCCATCCCTGGCTGCCGGCCGCAGCCCCCGCCCACGGGGAAGCGAGGCCAACCCAAACCACTTGTAAAATAAAACGGCTTTTTTCCTGCACATCAACTGCCGTTAAAAGAAAAAAAAAAAAAAAATCTGAGATTGTAGCTCTCCTGGTTGTAGAAGACCTTAAAAATGTCCTATAAAGGCACCCAAAATTTTTGAAAACAGCAGGCAACGAAAATTATGTTAAAACCAGGTTTCTCGAGCTAGTCCCATGATTTTTGGGAGTTTGACTCATGATTTTTGAATGTTGGGGTTTGGCAACGCTAAAGTCCTTAGTTTGAATTTGTTCCCGATGTAGTATTTCAGCTTCCTAGCATGACTGATCAGTGTCACTCTCCTCCGGAGCAGCGAGAGACTCGGGGGGCAGGAGGTAGAGAGGTGTGGGGATGCTGTCGGGTGGGTCTGGCGCGCATCCCTGTGCGAGGCTCTTCTGAACTGAGCCGTGTGTCTGCCACATGACAGCAGTTCAGGCAGCAAAGATGGAGCAGGGGAGCTGCCGGCCAGGCTGAAGGGAATCCGTGAGCTAGATGCATGGCTTACCTGGGTTAAGCATTTTACTGAGATCAAGTGAACATGTTAAAAACATGCTTCGTACCTGTACATTTTTCATTCCAGTTTAGCCATGCAGCATGTGCACAGGGTGTTGCTCAGCCTGTGCTGCTCAGCACAATTTTTGCAGGAAAGCGCTGAAAACATCCGTCCTCTTGCTGCAGTGTTAACACTTCAGGTGCTGTCAAGAAAAAGTATTTATAGAGAAAACCTCTGCCTTGCAATTGTGGCGCCTTGAAAGAATGATGTGGATGCAGCTTGCCTAAGCAGCAAGTGATGCACAAGGGAGTAGGTCCCCGTGACGACTGCTGTTGTCTGCCCCACAGGCACCGCTCTGCCGCCGGCAGGAGAAGGTGAGCGTGGGGACAGGCATGGTACCTGCCCTTGAGTCTTCTCGCTCTGCCTCGTGTTACAGTGTACGGCTGTACAGCAAGCTATGGCGTTATCTTGCACACACCTGTGTGGGTTTGGGCTGCACGGGGTTTCCCATGCCTGGGACGTGAGACTTGGTCGCAGGAGGAGATCTCCTTCCATGTAGCTTCCTTGGCTGGGGAGCAGCACCGTGCAGGGACCAAGTCACCTCTCCTCCCTGGCAGCGCAGAAATGGCTCACATTTGCACCTCAAGCTAGCTTTAAAGCATATAAATCACCATTCCCCTCACCCGTGGGTAATGCTCTGCAGCTGCCCAAGTACCCCTGCCTCAATGCCCCCCATTCCAATGTGATCCACAGCCCCATCCTCCCTGCGAGGCAACCGGGGAGGGCATTTGGTCCTCCCATCAGCCATCCCCGTCCATCTCCAGCTGCCTGCCTATTTGGGAGCTCACAGATTGCTTAGTGCTTGAAGAGCTGACCACTTCTTGCCTATTTGGGAATGCTTTTAAATTGTTCCAGAAACTGCTGTTTGTTGATAAATCGGGGCGATCACAGAGAAGTGTTTTAGCTAAACTGTGTAAAAGAAGGAATGAGCTGCAGCGCAGCACTGCCAGCTGTCATTGGATTTAGAAACACACATCATAGATTTTGTTGCTTTTCAGACAGCTGCGCTTATAGCTGCTCTTATAGCCATATAAAACAGTCATTCTGTCAGCAAACGGTCTGGCAGCGGAGCTGGGTTATATCTGCAGCCGTGTTCCCAAGCCTGGCGGGTTCGCTCCCTCCACGTGGATAGGTAACGCCCGGCGGAAAGCGGCTTTGTAGCACGGGCTGTAACCTGTCCCCAGCGTCATCGTAGCTTTGCACAGAGTAAAGAGCAAAACGGCTGGGCTGTGCCCACTGCCCGTGCAGGGCATGGTGCTGACAGGGCTCGTCTTCAGCATCTCTGGTCATTAGGAACGGGTAATTGCTGCCCTGAGAGGGTGTTTTGGGGGTTTTTACCCCAAGTCTTTGGTTGCTGCTGGAGAGTCTGGCTGATTTATAAACCACAGCTTGTCATAGCAGTACTCACAGAGATCAGGCCCTGTCCTCTGTGGTCCATCCTACTCAGACTTTGGAGCTAAAGCTGAGAGCCCCAGGGACCACAATTAGGTTTTAAAGGATTTCCTCAAGGGAAGGGAGGTGGTGCCAATTTATCAAATGTGAAGCTTTTCACAGGAACAATATGACTTTCGATAAAACCATGGCCAGGAAGAGTTTCCTACACAACAGAACAACTTTAAAGGCCCACTCAAAGTAGTATTTGAATATTTTATACACATTTTATTTGCATTCCTTTGTACAAAGTGGAACGACTTCAAGCAAAGTAGCCTAGCTGCGTCAGGAAGCTACTCCGTAAGCAAGCTATGAGAGCGGGGGTGAGTTATTGCTGCACACGCTGTTTCATACCAACCCCTTGTGCAAGTGGTGTCAGTGAGAAGTAGCTGCAATGCAGGCTGTCGCCGTCTCTCGGTGGGATAAGCTGCCCCCAGCTGAGGTCCTGAAGGACGCCCAGCGGTGCAGGCACTGCAGAGCAGCGAGGATGCTGATGAGCTGTACCTGTTTTCTCTGGAGCAGCTTCCGTGGCTCGAGCCCAGTGATCAGGGGTGGCCAACAAGGTGTGCAAGAGCAGGTGGTGCTCAGTCTTATTTTCTCTTGGTCTGTTCTTCTGCTCCGCTCAAACCTGTAGCCCTCTCCCTGCCCACCTCCATTTCCCTCTGAAACTTTAGAAGATGCTGGATTCATCCCGATCCAAAAAGGAAAATGTCTTAAGTTATGCAGCAGAAGAAAGCAGCTTTCTTAGCTGTAATGTGATCTTGGTTCCTTCCCAGGCACCAGGCTGGAACAGAGGGTTTGGAAATTGCCCCTCTGGCCATTATCTGAGCTTTACAGCATTTGAAGATTGAACCCAGATCCCACATCTCTTCTGAAGCTCCATGTTAATTTACACTTGTTCCTAGAAACCATTACTGTCCTGTGAGCTCTTTACCACGCGAGGATTGAAAACAGAGCTATTCTGCTCATTTGAGCTCTTTTTTTTGCATGAAGGCAGAGCTCAGGGCTCATTCCTTTTTCTCACCATCTGAGGATTAATCCCAATCCTGACTGCTATCCGACCTCGATGCCGTTTACACACTGAACCCAATGCCTGTGGCTTTTATCTGAGCCCTTACAGCATTTGGAAGCGGGCCATGCCCCTTGTCTGGTATCAAAAGCATTATATTAATTTGGGATTCATTCCACAAAATGAGGCTGTCAGCCAGACTCCTTAGCAATTGGATATTGAACCCAGACCTCGTGGTAGTCTTCCAAGTTATATGCCAGCTGGGAACTCAGCCCACAATCCATGGCTGCCGGCCAAGCTTCTTATTGGCGAGAGATTGACACCAAGCCCCCAGACTGCTATTTCTGTACGTTGGTGTTAAGGACTAAACCTAGCTCACGTGGTCAGCATAATCACCTCTGCATTGGCAGTGAAATGAAAAACCTAGTTAAAGACTTGAATGAATATTGAGGGTCGATGTTCAGCTGCTTAAAGACCAGGGATGATGACAACAATTCCCTTGGAACAAGGCCCCCTCGATACTCTGGGGGGAATAGCCCCAGATCCCCCATCTGTCATCCAGCTGGATATAAAATTCAGGTTCTCATTAACACAC
Organism: Burhinus oedicnemus; assembly: GCA_008921705.1. Taxonomy (NCBI): domain Eukaryota; kingdom Metazoa; phylum Chordata; class Aves; order Charadriiformes; family Burhinidae; genus Burhinus; species Burhinus oedicnemus. The sequence goes on from VFFE01005196.1 coordinate 139,887, forward strand.
AGTGCGCAGCATTTCTTTATTGGCTGGCAGCATTAAAGCCAGTTCCTCCAACTTTCAGGTATTCTTCAGATGGGATTAAACTAGATCCCTTTTCTATAGCACCGTTAGGCTCTGCCAAAGCACTTCTTGTCACTCAGAGCAGACCTCCAATGCTGCACCTTGCCTTGGGAAGCACTAACCGCGCGCAGCATGTCCCCAGCCTTTGCTCCCCTGTAGAGCAATAAGGAAGCCTGAGAGGTAAATGAGAGCAAGGGATGGCCCTGCACACCTCCATCCTCTTTGGGGGAAATCGGGAACCTGACCTGTCAGAGGGAGCATTTCAGGTGAAACGTGTATCTGAGGCAAGCAAACTTTTTCCTCCTGCCAGTAATTTTGCCTGGGAATTCTTCAGCATCTTTACACGGTGTGGTTTTACAGCATAGCAAACTGTTTCAGAAGACTGAATTAAAACCAAACAGCTTCCCAGCTGGGATGGTCATCATTAGAATGCAATTTCCAGCAACTGTGTGGGTTTCTTGGTAGCCTCAAAATCTTTAAAATTCTCTTTAAACAGCAACTTTGAAGGAATGGCTTAGCATGCAGCTAGAATAGGAAAATCTTCCCATGATCCAGTGGATCATGCTGGATGTTACAGTGCACATGGACAGTGTGGGATGTTGTTTTTCCTCTGAACTTGCAGTGATGGTGAAGGCTACTCTTTGGTGCTATAACTGTCCAAATTGTGGATGGGGGGGTTCTGGTTTCCCTGTCTGAAACCCTACCGTGACTGGGGATGGAATCCATGGGAAGATTTCAAGCCAGTTTTGCAGACCTGTCCCATGGGTCTGGAGTTACTCTGATTGCCTGTTGCATATCTTCTGAATCATATTTATTTGCTAAGAAAACATTAAGTCCTTGCCACACACATGTGGTTTTATGAGAATTTTCAGCCCAAGAGAGCCAGTGCAAATGGGATTCAGCTGACTATGGTGGCAATTTGTTTGTAAATAAATTTTCCATGTACCCACTTGTTTTTCTATAAGTGGGAATACCTTTCTTTTTCCATTCATTGCTCTCGCCAGCCATCTTACTCATCTCTTGTCTGAACGCTCTGTGCTGCCCTTTCTGTTCCCTCCCTGTAAAGTGCTGTTTGGGCTTCTCTTTACTATTTGCCAGGTCTTTCCCAACCCATTCCCTCCTCTATCTCCTGCGGAGTGCTTGAGGGGCAGGGGATGCTCCTGGCTTCAGTGCTGGCACCAGGAGCTGTTTGCAGGGATGGTCCAGGCATTGCTCAGGATTTATGGGGAATGCAGAGTCGAGAAAGACTCGTGATTAGTTGAAATCATTATTTCTAGAACTGCATTTCCTTGCTTTATCATGGAAAGGTTCATCCGTTGTGCATTTGCTTAGTTTCCCAGCTAACCTGCGGATTTGGGGAGCGTGATGTGTGCTGCTGGCTCCGTGCTCAGCTCTCGCCCCATCCTCCCCAGCATCGGCGCATGCTGTACATGCAAGAGACGGACGTGGTGAACGGTGGGGTTAGAGGGAGAACAGGCTCTTCTTTCCTGTCCTCCTGGTTGACTTCCCAGAGTTACGAAGGCCCCCGGCGCGCCATGCCATGCCCCGCCACCCCTCAGCCCACTGGCTGATCTCAGCCTCCATCTCAGCATGCACATGAATTTCCACTCTTCGTGCTAAACCCTGCCAAAGCAAAATTCCTGAAGCAGAATAAAAAATGTGGAAGACTTTCAAACCCAGAGATTATTGAACTGTCCCTCTTACCAAATGGCAGTCAATACTATGTTCTTTATAAAGTCTGTAGTATAATGTTTAATTCAGTAACTACAATTGGAAAGTCTTTCCAATTATTTTAAACTGCCAGAGACATTTTAATGTGCCTCAGATTTTGTGTTGGCATGCCACAGCTAAGTGCCATGCATCTTTCAGAGAACTTTAAAATTTAGCCTTGTATAAAAAGGAGAAAAATGGGAAAGAATCACAAAAGATGTACTTGTCCATGAACCCCACCACCATTTGTGATCTCACACCTTTTCCTGTGTTCTGAAATTGTTTGTCTCCCTCTCTGCAGGGTGAGAGATCCATGCAAACAGCCAAAATCTTTAATTCCTACACAGAGCTTCAGCTGAGTGCAGGACTGCGAGCAGATCTTCTCTGGCAGCCACCCAGCCATGCATCGTTGGGTGGTATTCACTCTCCAGGTGCATCCAAGCCTCTGCAACCGAGGATGTAAAAGGCTGAGAAAGCCTGAATATCTTCTGATTTCTTTTTTGTGCCAGGGCCGTGGGGCCTCTGTCTCTGCCCACTGGCTGCTGTTAGTCCCAAACCCACCAAGGCGGGTGCCCATCCCCGCTGAAACCTGCCAGCAAGCGCTGCCGCTGGGTGCGGGGGAACGGAGCACGTAGCTTTGCTGCCTTGGTTAGCCTCAGTCCAACTACGTGAGCATTAGTGAGTGGCAGAAGCTGACTCTCAGCATCCTTTTACTTCTCCCCCCCCACACTCTTTTTTTCATCTTTTTTTTGCTTTATTCCTTCTCCCTGAGCTCAGTGACACGTGAGCACTGAGTGTGTGCATGTCTGCACCGGGTGGAGGGGGAGAAGGGGCAGGGAGAACATCTTATAAATCCAGTTCTGCTCTATTAAGATTCATTCTGGTACGACAATGGCTTTTTCTGTTGAAATGCTTTGTGAAAGCCTTGCTTAATGATCTGCTAGCTGGGGAAAGGTTAAATTCCTGGAAGATTTTCTGTGTTTGATGAAGAAAAAACAGTGCAATTATCCAGAATTCAAAGTGAGTTTTAGCCAGCTGTTAATAATACTGCGATTCTTCATGTTCTCATTACTCAGAAGTAATGTGGCTATCCCTAGTCATGGCAGTAAAATATTTATAGCGTTCTCGTTTGGCCCTGTTTGTACTTATGGAGGGCTGGACATCACTTGAGGTCGTCTAAATATGCTTCTTTTTGTGCTTTAGCCACCCATGACAGTACTCTTCTCATCTAACCGCAGCTGTCTGCAACAGAGATGTCCAGTTTAAGGCAGTCACCTCAGGAGGGGTCAGACATGCCCTTTAACCACCAACAGTTGGGCATCTTGTGCAAACTGGTCATCAAGGCCCTGCTAGAGTCACTGGAGAGGCTGGTGTTTCCAGATTCACACCATCCTTAGAGGGCTGCCAAGGATAAAGGAGAGAAATGGGCACGATACCTGATACTCTTGATACCAAAAGTGCCCATATTAACAATCTGGTTTGATGCAGATATAGGTTTATTAGTAGTTTTTGGCTCTTTGCAGCCTTGTTGCAGTCTGCAGGTGGGTTTGTGTGCTGGGAGACCACTGGAAACCTGCAGGAGCAACCCCCAGACATCTGTGCATTTCTCCTAGTTCTCTCCCCGGTCGCTGAGGTTTCCAGCTCGGAAAGTCGTGGCAGAACATGAAATACACGTGGCATCTCTTGTCCAGGCGCACCGAAACAAAATAAGTGTCATGGGGAAAATATAATTTCACAGTGGCAGGCCCTGCACTGGGATAAACAGCCGGCTTGTTTCCTCCGGTGGATGCATGGAAAATCAATTCCCAGTCCTCTGCAGAGGCTCCTAAACATGAACCAAATCCCCTTCTGTAGTACTTAAGAACTACAACTATTTTGCACCATTGAAAAGTTTTCATTTCTAGCAGGCTAACTGCAGGTAACACCTTTCTGCTATCTTCGTGTTGTCATTTAGGGGTCTATCTTATCCTCTTTATAGGAGTCTCATTTCAAGTGCAGCTTTTTGCCTGGAGGTCTGAAGTAAATGAGTATTAAGTAACTGTATCTGTCTCTAATTCACTAAACATCCAGAGAAAACAGCTAATGTGCCTGAACCAGTGGGATGAATACATTAGATTAGTCTAATTCAGCTACTTTTCACTCAAACAACCAGTAGCATTTAGAAAAAGGTTGTGAAAGGGATTAGGATTTCTTTTCCACATTTTCCTTTCTTCTTTCCATGACTTTGCTGCATTCCATTAAATGTTAGCTATTCAGTTAGCTTATTTCCTTGACCCTCCTTAAAACATTGCCTTTAAAATAAGTTTATTCTTCTTAGACCTCAGGGCTGGGTCTGTATTCACCAAGTCTTTCAGTGACCAGGAAAGGCAACAGAATAAATGCAGACGTACAGGCTGTGAGCATCTTATCCCGATCAGAGCGAGCTCCTGGCTGTCACTTGCACCTTGGCCCAGCAGTGTGGGCACAGGGAGTCTCGGAGCATCGCCCATGGGCTTAGAGCCATTCTCTGAGCATGTGGTTGCCTCTTCTCCATCCCCTTCGACTCCCTTGGCCATGGTGGTGCATGCTAGCACCTTAGTGCCATGGCAAGTCTGATGTAGGTATTCTCCAGTCCTTTATACCCCTCTTTATTGGAAATGCGTAAAGAGACCCAGAGCAGGCTGCAGAGACCCTTCAGTTTAACAGCAAATTACCGGTAGCTGCTCTTGGTGTGCGTATTTCTCACTGCAGCTCAGTCCAGATCAGGTTTACTTCACTTTCTGGAGAGAACATCATGTGCAATCTTGTCAAAAGCCTTAAAAACCATCAAGGTATAAGACCTAAACGGCTGCTTTGTTGCCTGCAAGCCCTTCTCTCCTGTCAGTAGATTGCTTCAGTGTGATTTGTTCTTGACACATTCCTGTGGCTGTTGATCATCTCCTTATATTTTGTAAGTGCTGACAAGTAGCTTGACTATTTGTCCAAGTATTTTTCTGGGACCTGAAGCCAGTCTGCCTACTCTGTAATTCCCCAGTGTCTCCTTCCCCTCTTCTGAAAGCAGAGCCTTCGGTCTGCCCTCCCCAGCCCCCTGGAACCTCCCCATCCCCGGTGGCTCCTCACAGTTAAGTGGTTGCATCTCTGAGGCTGCTTCAGGAAGCTCGCCGAGTGTCCTGGGATGCAGTTCAACAGGCAGGGGTGATTGAAAACACCACAGTTATCTAATTACTCTCTAAAAAAATCTCCTCTTGCTGTCGCGTGTGTTTGTATCCTGCTAACACCGGCATTAGCTTTGTCAGACATTTGATTGTGTTTGAGTTTTTAGGGAAGACTGAAGCCATAAAAAAGGTATTAAGCATTTTGGCTCTCCCATCAGCACCCTGTGCTAATGTCAGCCCTCCCTGAATAGTGCGTCAGCTCTTTCTTTGGTCTCTGCTTCTGCTGCTGGCTGGTGCCCCGCTGCTCAGCAAGGCCGCAGCACAGCGGGGGAGATGCCAGCCAGGGAGCTTTGGGACCAGGTAGGGCATGAATCCCACAAAGACCCCAGCATCCCAGGAGGGCCACCCCGGCAGCAGGGCTTGGCTGTGCTGTCACCAGATGGGCAGCCCTCCTCTCTCCCCGAGCTCAAGAGGTGGCATGAAGCTTCTCTCTTTGTGTGCAGAGCAGAGGTTAGCCAAGTTGCGTGGTGCCCACCTTGGAGGCTCTACTTGATTATTGCTGGGGCTTGGTTACTGCGCAGGGGGCTGTGGGAGCTGAGAGCAGGCTGTGGCAGCATGCAGGAGAGGTGGCCATGAGCTGGCAGCCTTGGGGTGGTGTTTTCCTCCTCTGCCCCCCAGGCACTGCGGGGATCTGCTCTGAAAGAGATGCGAGGCAGGACAAGCACAGAAAAGGCTGAACTTTCCTTGCCAAGAACAGATGAAAAGAGATGTTATAAAGTCACTTGTCTCTGGTAACATGGCCCCTAGCTCTGACACAGTGGTGGAGGGCATCCAAGTTTCATCCTGGAAGGAGATGAGCCCACACTTGGAATCCTATCCTGGTTTCAAAGGTCAGGTGCATTTCTACGGTTACAGATGTCGCGGGGATGGCATTTGACCCTGGCTCATCCTACACCGAAGCCAAGGTCTGATGGACAGCAAGATCATTTGAACCTCCCTGGAACTAGCTTTCATTTGAATTACAAGCTGTTTTTTGTTTCTTCCCAGCCAGGTCTCTAGACAAACTCTATAACTTTGCTGACTGCTCTGGCCTTCACCTGATCTTTGCACTGAATGCTTTGCGCCGAAATCCCAACAACTCCTGGAACAGCTCCAATGCTCTGAGCCTGCTGAAGTACAGTGCCAGCAAGAAGTACAACATCTCCTGGGAGCTGGGCAATGGTGAGTGTGGGAACAGGAGAGTCACGGGAACAGAGCTTGCTGTAGCAGAAAGCTATTCCCTTTTGGAAGAGGATATTTGCAAATCCCAGGATGTTTTGCCAGTGTGGGTTGAGAGGGATTTAAAAGCCCCTGCTATAAGGCAACACCATCTCTAAGATAGACGTGGTGTGTGTTTGCACCAGAGCTGGATGTTTCCATCAGTTGGTATTAAACGCATGAAATGTTTTTGCCCTGGCTACTAGGTACAGACGGTCCTGGGGTGGGCAGACCAGCAGCTGTACGGACTTGTATGGTGGCTGCAGTGCCAGGGGAAGTGAGGGACCCTACAGGGACAAGAGCATGACACCAAGGTGCAGGTCCTTCACCTGGCACGCAGCAAAAGGGACGTGGGAGGAGATGCTGGCACAGGAGAGCAAGAGATGGCCCTCATCCATACCTCAGAGGCTCCTTCTGCTGCTCTGCAGAGTAGCTCTGCGGAGCTCAAGCTGTGCGACAGTGTGTGAGCTGTGTGTCTCTCCGGAAGCGTGGATGAAGGAGCAGAGCTGGCAAGCCTTGCTTGTCTATTTTTATTTTCCCAGAGCCCAATAACTATCGGACCCTGATCGGCCGCTCAGTGAACGGCAGCCAGCTGGGGAAGGACTACATCCAGCTGAGAAGCCTGCTGCAGCTTATCCGCACTTATTCCAGAGCAAACCTCTATGGGCCGAACATTGGGAGGCCCAGAAAGAATGTCATCGCTCTCCTGGAAGGGTAAGTGATGTTTCTTTGATGAAAAAGAGATCAGAAACCCCTCCTGAGACTGATACTCTTTGCAGCAGGTAGACTTGCTCTTTGGCTTCCCAATGTCCAATGGCTGCCAGGACAGCGAGGCTCTGTGCAGCCCGGCCACCGCAGTACCAGGGGCTTGGGGACACGGTCATCTGTGCTGCTAAACTTCTGCAGAAGTCCCTGGTGGGATTTTGGGCTGGACTGACTAACACTCTCCCAAGCACTCTAAGCGTTTCCCAATTACAGGCAGACTGAGGTGCACACCCTGTTTGCATGCGAAGATAACGCAGTGGTGCGGATGCAGGCTGCTGTATGCCTGTGGGCTTCAGGGCCAGGAGGCGGGTCCTGGCACCACTTATCAGCGTAGACGTTGTCTCAGAGTCCTCCTGGATGAATTGTTTTGCTCTTCCCCTTTGGTGGCTTCTTCTCCCTGTGCTTTCTCCATCTGTGCAGAGGAAGAACCTGTAGCAACTTGCTTCACTGGCCAAGCCCTCTGCTCCCTCCTAGGAGAACTGGCATGTCTCTAGTTTGGGGAGGCCAGAGGTGGAGAAGGAATGGTGACAGTGAGGGACGCAGACACCTGCAGGTGACATTGGACAGCTACAGGAACCAGAGAGGTGTGGGAGCCTGCTGGCAGCAGGAATTGGGACTGTGCAGCTCGAAGACCTTGCAGCAGAGGGGAAATTCCCTGCAGGACTGTAAACAGAAACTCCAGTGCAGAGGGCTGGGCAGGGGGAGGTGTGGAAGGGACTCTGCTGGGAGCAAAGCTGGGTCTAGCATTCATTAACATCTGCATGAATGATCTGGCAGAAACAATAAACAGCACACTGATGCAGTCCCCGGCGAGGCGGGGAGGGAGCCAGGGCCAGATTCTCAGCTCTGCCGCAGCAGCACAAAGAGACCATAAAGCTGGTGGAACCAGCTGCGGCACCAGCATCCCTCCCGCTGACGGAAGTGGGGGAGCAGCCCCTGCGCCCACAGCATGGCTGTCGCCCATGCTGCATGGGCGCATCGCTCGCCGGAGCCCCGGCGTTCGGTATGGCACAGGGGGAGTTACAAAATGTTGTAGTAGCCTTGATCAGCAGGAAATCTATTAGCGCCGGGAGGAGCGGGCTGAGTAAGGAAAACAACAGGGATGAGAGCCAAGAAGCTCTCAGAGAAAGGGAAGTCCTACTGCTGCGTTTGCCCTTCGTGTGCTGCTATCGGGTCCCAGGGAAGAGGGGTTGGAAGAGCCGAGTCGCACGGCCAGGGTGGTCCGGCAGCTCTGCATTGCTGGGGCCGTGCTCTGACTGATGGCGACCCTGGGAGCGAGGCCGTAGCGTTACAGTCTGATAGAGAGGATGGCAGAAACATCTTCTCAAATGAAAGGGAAGGAAGGTAAGAGCTAGGGTTTGAGCAGCCCTGGTGATGGAATGGTGGGGGCTCTCCAGACCCCCACATTGGTCTGAAAGAGCTGTAATGTGCATGCCTGCTTTCCAAGCTATATGCTGTTTCTCTGCTGCCATCCCTGCCTGCCAGGGTGACGCTGGTCCACAGGCGCTCAAAGTGACTTGTCTCTCCCATGGAGAAACCTTGTGTCCTGCACTCCAGACCCTGGTGTCTGCAGCTCATGGTGAGCAGCACGTGCCTGCATGGCCTTACAGCCCACAGGGTCCTGTGAAACAAGAGCTGCTTGTCTTTCCACATAAAGACCCCATTATTACCAGGCAGGGCAGAGAGAGGAGGAACAAGTCTGATTACACAAAGGGCTAAATGCTCATTTGCAGTATTTGGAAATGGAGTTGCAAAAGGACAAACAAATAAACCCCAGTGCCTAAGCTGCTTGACAGCATGAGCTTTATTCCTAGTAGCTCCCTGAGGTCTCTTCAGTACTCTCGGTTAGCACTACTGAGAGCTCTGCCTTCTGCAGGAGCATCGCAAAACTGGTCAATGGGATGTGGCTCAGCATGCGCCTGGGGCTGTAACGGCCAGAACATGCCTCTTGCGGTCCTGAATGAGGCCCACACAGTCAGCAAGTGGGAGAGAGGAGAAGGAATTTAGGAAGATGCTGTCAATGGCAAGCCTGCTATCTGACTTGCTAGACCACCATGAATGGTCTACATAGTGCTCACAGTAGGATGAAGTCTCCAGAGCAAATAAAGTGTGTGCGGTTAATAGTCCTGACGATATGAAATCTGCAAAGTTTTGCTCTTATTTTAAAAAACATGATGAACAGCAGAAGTCAGTCAGGTAGGAAGAGATATGTCAAGTGGAAGATTATGACTCAAGTGTTAAGTAAGGCTGGAGGGGAGAGATGAGACACCCCAGAGCAGAAGACGGGATGGGTGGATTAGTCTGCCAGGCAAGCAGTGCCCTGTTAGACAAAGTGAGGAAGTGGGTTTTGGTGAGGGAAATAATGGAAATGAGCTCAAGTGGGAGAGGAGAGCTCAGAGAGGCCCAGGGAGTGTGATGTCCAGCAGTAGAAGCTGGAGTTTGACGTTCTCTGGGGAAAGCCTCTAGAGTTACCTGAGATACTGAAACGTTCAGAATAGTCTCATTGTGAAGTATTACCTAAAATGACATTTTCCTTTTGCATGCTCTGTGTTCTGAACACTGTAGTCTATTGTTTAACCATTATCTCAAGCAACCAAGCTAAATTTATTCCTTATGTTTAAACCTTGTCCTGCAGTAATGGTAGTGCCAACATGAATTGGGCATTGCACTCTGCTGTGCACCAGGCTCTGTCTGTCTCAATGGTGGGAGATGGACACCTCCCGAGCCATTCTGACCCAATCCTAGGGTCTGTCCTCCAGGACAGGGTGAGACTGAACCCCTCCTGGGATGCCACCTTTCTCTGGGGTCTGCTAGACAGGCTGGATGATGACCGCAGATCAAGCACCTGAAGGTTTGCAGCATGTAGGGGCGTGTGCACGCTGTCCCACTGCAAAGGCTGTCCTTAGGCAGATGACACTGAGCTGTGCTAGGTGAAACCTATGCCCTTTCTGATGATGGAGGTAGGATATGGTGAGGGGAGGAGAGCCCTGCCTGAAAGGCAGCAGCATGGGCTTTGCACACCCATCACTGCTGAGTTATTGCTCCTGAGCTCTTGCACCACCCTGCATGGTGCAATGGCTCAGAGCAGCCACACAGTGTATCTGTGTCATGCTGGGCTGGCAAGTTCTGGACACTGGACCAGGACCGCTGCTGCTGATGTAAGGATGGGCTTTGCAGCGATGGAGCATTGCTGCGATGGCTGGGGTCTGCTGTGCGGGAGGCTACAAATGGTGTCTTGTGAATGCACAGGTGCAAGAGGGAATTTCTCCAGACACAACCAACAGTTGAGTTTGATGAGGTGTTAATTAGACCATTCATGCAGCCTGAGCTGTTGCAGAGCAGACCACGTTAGCTACCTACTGCGTCTGCAGGTACAGGAATCCCAGAACTGCTCAGAATTTGCTGGGGGAAAAAATTGTGAGATTCTAAGGAATTAACATAGATTTTAACAGCAGATCAGGAATCAGACACAAAGGTTAATGCATGACTGAATCACATACTCAGTGCTGGAAGAGAAGAAACATGAGGGAAAGCTATTAGGAAGAAGAGATGCTAACACGTGTTAAAGCTCAGAACATTTGGTATAAAACTTAGGCCGGCACGTCTGGGCAGATTTGGCTAGGGGCTCTCATGACCTGTTGTTCCTCAGCTGGTGTAGCCTAGTTTTTGCCACTGGATGCTCACAAGTGTCAGGGTGTTACCTCCACCACAGCAGGAGCTGCAGTGCTAGGAGGATGAGGGCTGGCAGGCACTTGTGTCCATGCTAGGCTGGCTGTTGTTGATAGTCTGTGGCCACTTTGGGTCCCAAGCCTGCTGAAGCCACAAGACAAGTGAAAATCTTTCTTGTCTGGAGGTACAGCCTTTCCCTACCTCCTCATCCCCCAGATCTCAGAGCCACCAGACCTGCTGCCTCCTTGGCTTTCTGTCTCCCCTCTTTCCAGCTTCCTTGGCCTCTTGCTGCTGCTGTCACCATTGCACACCCACCCTGTGGTCAGAGCCACAGCACCTCCAGCCACATGGCAGCAGCAGGCAAGAAAGCACCCCCATGTCAGTCCTCACCTTGCAAGGCACAAGAGTTTCTCATCCTTCATGATTTTACTGCCTCCTACTCCTGGTTTGTAGCACCTGTGGAGAGTTAACCACCCGTGTGCGTCACTTCGGCTCCTTTTGGTGATGATGTCATTCTACGGTGCTCTGAAAGGAGCCCATAAAGGAGAGGAAGCACATTTGTGGGTGGTGATGAAACCCTTCCTCCCTGCCAGCTGTGGACATGGCAGGGTTGGGAGGGAGCATGGAGATGACGTCTTGATTATCTGTGGGCAGCCCAGGGGGGGATCAGGTTAAATCCTGTTCCAACCCTCAGCCCTGCTCCCTGCATCCACAAATCAACCCCAAGCCCAGGTTCCGATGTTGGTGCTTATGTGGTAGAGCTTATAGCTCATGAAATGGCACAGGCTGTACACTTGGGGTCCACCATAACCAGAGGCCGAAGGAAAATCAAGGTGCTAAAAATGGGAGATTCTTTCGCAGTATTTTTATGATGACTGCCCATGCCTTGTGTCCATGCCATCACAAGGGCGAAGAGGGCTGTGGCTGCCTGAGCAGGTCAGTGCACATCAGTCAGTCCAGGCATTGCTTTTTATCCACGACTTGTTCTGGATTAGCAGCCAAAGACAGGTATGGACAGAGCTTGTTTATTGAAATTCAAGTAGGGAAGAGAAACAAGGAGAGCCTGGAGTAGGTGGTATATGGCAGAGAGAAGGACTCTGGGTGGGTTCCAGGAAGAAGTGTAGGTATTTGTCCTGTCCTCTTGCTGACAAGGACTTCTGCGCTGTTTGACACAGGGAGCTTGTAAGCACCGTGTTTTTTAAAAGCTCTCTTTGGCTGTTTGACTTTCTTTAAAAAGTACATCATTGCTGTGTTGGTCTAAGGCTCTTCAGTGACGCCACAGAAGCGAGCGTGTCTCAGTCAGCAGAGCCAGCAGCTTCATCCTTATGCAAGTTTCTGCAAGGCTGGTGGCACTGACTGTACCGGGACACTGAATAGGTCCAGAGCAAGAATTTTGTGCAAAAAATCAAGCCACAGGACAAGCAACATTAAACTAATGATACAAAGGGAGGAGGAGGTCACTGCGGCATGAACTCAAGCTCTGGTAACATTGAAATTATGAGTGAATCCATTCATAAATATATTGAAATGAGGTGTGAAGGATGTGATGAGGCGTTTTGCGGTTGGTTATGTAGCAGGGTCAAGGATCTGAGATATAAGTGAAGGATTTAGCTATTGCTCTTTCAGGAGGAAAGGGTTAAGATAGTTGTTGCTGAAACTTGAGCTGGATGGCTGGAATGCCAAAATTAGAGTCACCTGTATAGGAAGAACAAAATGGGTAAGAAAAGACATAGATGAGATTATGCCACTGTATAAGTACACAGCGTACCTTCATCCTGATTGCTATCTACAGTCTTAGTTGTTTCATCTCAGAAAAGACGTAATAGAACCAGGAGGGTTACAGGGAGAGGAGGTGAGGATATGCGGAGGTATGTGATGTCTTCATGTGAGAAGAGATTAAATAGGCTGTGCCTCTTCAGGTCAGAGGACAGACAGCTCAGAGGGAATGTTATCGAGGCCCATGAGCCTGTGAATGCGTTGTTTTTTCCTCAGTGCAGAAAGTAGTTTGGAAGGAAGCTTTGGAAAGAAGGTGGAAGCTTTTTCACATGGTATGCGATGGCATTGTAGAAGTCATTGTCACAGGGGACTGTGGAGGCCAGAGGTGTGTGTTCAGAAAGGGACTGGAGAAATCAATGATGGGAAAAAGCATCAGTGGTAATGCAACATCATGATCCAAATGCAACCTCCAGAGCCTCTGGAGTGCAGATTACCAAGGCTGGGTGGGTCAGTCTGAGACATAAAGCCCTCTTTGCTAGAAGGCTTGTGGAACCCTACCGTAAATCAGGTTGGCTGAAGAAACGTTATGCTGAGCAGAGAGAGAATACTCTATTGCTGCAGATTTATATGTAGTCCCCACCATGCTCTGTTCCCCGAAGTGAAATCCCTGTCTGAAATCTGGCACTGCAGGTCAGTATTTGCAGCAGCTGGGGTGGGTTTAGTTTAGTACCTGTCTCTGCTGCTGCGGGTATTTCATCGTGCTGCTGAAACCTGAAGAAGTTAGCAAGTGAAGCCTGTGCCTTAGTCCCCCTCAGCAACCAATTCAGACACAAGATAAAGCTATTTCTACCCATCACTGTTGGCTCAAAGGGCAGAGATCTGCCACCCAGCTCTAGGGATCCACCACGGCACCACAGGCAGGCCAGTGTTGCTCCTACATTTGGGGCTTGAGGGAGGTCAGTTTGTTTTTGTAGTCCTCCAGGGAGTAGCAGATGAAATAACCCGTGTTTGTGAAGTCCAGCACCCAGGAGTCAGAATATGATGCTAAACCATCTGGGAGACTGTGCAATGGTAACTGTCTCCTTGTGCAGCTGCATTCTTTGTTAGAGGATCACTTTTTTTTATTATTTAAAGGATGACAATCTGCAATTACCTGCATGGGAAAGAGATTTCCAAAAGCAGATGGCTCTTTAATGTGTCAGGAATAAGCCTAGGAAGTTCCAGTGGCTGGAAGCCGAAGCCAGACACATTCAGATGAGAAATAACATACTTGGAGGCTAATTAACCATGGGAGCAATTTGCTTAAGGTTGCAGTAGGTGCTCCATGACTGGCAAGTATTGAATCAGGACAGGAGATCTATTTCAGAGATATGCCCTACACTCAAGTAGAAGTTGCAGTCCTGGGAGATGTGGCTATGGGAGATGCTCTGGGAAAGGTCAGATTTGAGCCACGGTTTCACAATATAGAGTTGTGGTGTCAGTACCATCTTGTGGTGCTGCAGTTCTGCCCCACTTTCCCACAGCTGACCCGTGAGGTGCTGTCCCACCTTGTGCCAGTATTACCATTTCTGGGACAGAGCTGTGAAGTGTTTGGGTGACTGAGCAATGTTAAATTACATTTTTCTCAGGGCTTGTTTAAAAAAAAGCTTAAGCCTCAGTTCTAGTTCAACACAGGCCCCACAAGTAGTAATGCTGGCATGGCATGCTGGCACATGGGCCAGCTGCAAGGGTAAGGAGATGGACATATCCAAGCTCAGTGACTTTAATCCTCAGTATCACAAACTCCCTGCCTGAGGCTCCTGTTCCTCCATGGGCCTCTGACATGTTCTGTTTCCCCACCTAGAGATGCCACCCCAGCAGATTTTGAGGATTTTCACACTTGGCCAGGTTTCTGATATGTGGATGTCCAGCCAGGGATACTGCACGGGCATCCCCTGGGGCTGCCAGCCATCTGAATTACGGGGCATCGCTACAGTAGTTGCCCACATTGCCTGCACAGCATGGGCTCAGCTTGTCCCACTGCTCCTGGGGGCGGGATTTACTGCACAGGCACTGCGCGGTCGATTGGTGCTTACAGAGAAAGGCCAATCTATAGGAAAATGGCAGATTTACTGTGCCAGCCCAGCCCATCTGTGCAGCACATGTGCAGGGACCTGAGCCCTCCCGGAAGCGTCTGGTTTGCTCTGCCTGCGCCGCACTGCATACATGGACATCGTGCAGTCCAGGAAATCCCAGATAAAAATGTGCCAGCGCTGGTCATTTGGACCGTATGGATCTTCACCGGCCTTAAAATCTGTGGTTTGAGCAGCACAGGTTCTACAGGAATAAAGGGATTAGTAACATCTGTATTCCTAAGCTGAGGATATTCAGATACCTGTGCGTCACTGCATCTCCACCTGCCCTGAACTTTCATCTCTTGCTTGTGCGGTACTGGTCGTTGGCTGTTGAGCTGCTCTAGGTTCCCTTTGGAGGGTCGAGACCATTGCCCAAGTCATCTGGCGTGCTCCGGGCACAACTCCACCATTAAAGCAGGACTTGAAGTTTTACCAGGAACTTTTGAACTTCATCCTGCAAAAATCTCAATAAAAAGAAAGAAAAAAAAAAAAAAGGAAAGAAAAACAGACATGGAAAGAAAAATTTGAGCTAGATATGCATCTTTTATGGTAAAATTTGAAAATGACCAGAACTAACCAATTTTTTGCTCTTATGGAGACAGAAGAGGAACACTAAGCAAACCAGGGCCTTTTCTGTCCTGCTTTTGGTCTGCGCTGTGCTGTCTGAGTGATGTCTGTGTCCTAGAACAACATTTTATCAGGAGCTTTAAACAACAAGTCACTTAGCTTCCTCTGGGCATGGGAGATGGGACAGATGGATGTCCTGCTTCTGCTGCTCTGGGGATGCTGGAGGTTATACCGAGGGTTTGCTTTGCTTTTTAGTCCCTGCTCAAAGACTGCTGTAGTGGGTGCGTTTGCAGCAGGGCTGTAGGCACTGTGGAAGTGGCAAGGAAAACCAAAGGACTTCTTCCTCCAAGCTCGGTCTGCTCATGGTTTTGGACTGTGAGTGGAGAGTGCCAAGCTTAGCCTGAAGGGGTGATTTAGTAAAGTCCAGGATAGTTTATTTTGCAGCCAGAACATAAAGCATTTGAGGTTAGAAAGCAAGCTGGTCTAATCTTCAAACACAATTGCAATATATCGATCTTCAAACCCAATATAGATTGTGTTCATTATTTCAGCTTAGAGTTCATTAGTTCACTCTTGTACACTTTGTGCATTACACTTTTGGCAGCAGTCCCTGTAATGAGCATTTAAAACCTGGGAGTCGGGTTTTTTGATCCCTTTGGCATATTTCTGCCCACTTGGTTTTGTAGAACAGCAGCCTCTCCATAGCAGTGTTTGCAAAATCCCCTTTACCTTTTCAGCCAGATGAGCTGTGTGAGTTGCGTGGATTTCGCACCTCACTGGGGCTGGTCCAGCTGGTCTCCTCACCCTGCTAAGCTGGGGAGCAACCATCCCCAAATCACCGCCCTGGCACTGGCCTGACCCTCAAGGGAAATGTAAAAGCATATTTGAAAGGCAAGCCTGGGAACTGAAGCTCACAGCTCTGCTAGGCAGCAGAATCAGGGATGCATCAGTGCTACAGGGTTTTACAGCATGTTATTGTTTTTCCATTTCTAATTGTAGCTCTTCCCTCTCTGTCCACAGCGATTTATTACTGCTGTCTTTGCCAGTGTCCTCTTATGCTTCACAGGGTCCAGCTGCCCTTTTGTCCCAGTCTATAATTGACCATCGTCATTAATTTAAAGTCAGAATGATTGTTTCCGAGCTATATTTAGCCTGAAGTTTGCTGCTCTTGTTTCAGACCTGATTAGAGGCTCATGTGCCGGAAAGCTTGCTGCTCTTCCCTGCCACGACAACTGGTCTGATGAAAGGTCTCATCTCTCTTCACAAACCTTCCCTTTCCTTCCCCACCCTTGAACATGGGGCTGTCCTGGGGGAGTTGGGGTCCCAGGACCCAATGCCGCTCATCGCTGTGTCCCGATGGATTCAGGACAACTGTATGATTCCTGATGTGTTCTCGGGATCTCTGTGCATCAAAAAGCAGCCCGAGACAATACAGCATCGGTTTCTTTCTCATCACGTTCGCTTGCTCAGGACAACGTCTCCTGTCACGTGCATACATTATCACTTCCAAAAGGCATCAGCTACCCAGCACATGTTACACTACTGAACAGAAAAGCGTGCCTGTCCAGTTGGTGTGTGCCTTTGTGTGCTTTCATGTCTCTGCCCTGAAGAGTAAGAATAGAGTGACTGCTTGGGCTTCCTCCTGGGAACTGCACTTTTCCAAGGTGCAGTTTGGATTGCTGGACCAGGGAGCCAGGGAGGGACCATCTTGGATGGCAGCAAGCCTGTGCTAGAGGCTGCTGCTGCGGTGGTTGCGTACAGACCCCAAGATTAATAATTGCTTTGGTTTTGGCATCAGCAATGTAAGCAGATACACCTGTGTGGCCTCAGGTCTGACTCAGTAGGAGCTGTCTGGAGGAGGTGTATTTTCTTTAAGATGGTTGTGTCATAAGCCATCAGGAGACTAATACATATACGTATAACCCACTGTAACCTTGTGCATGGAAGGGCTGTGGTGAGTCACAGGAGCAGGACAGACCACAAGTGCACCCAGGTCAGAATTCCATCAGTTTCCTAACAGCCAATGCCAAAGAAAGCGCATGAAAAAAAGGGAAGGATGTAGCAGTATTTGTCCAGCCTTTCCTCCCATCCTCCAGTGCTCAGGGGCTTCCTGAGCTGGAGGTGGCATCTTTGCATCTAATAGCTTTGCTTGTTTTTTTCTTCCATTTTCTTCCATTTTCCCAGTCCTTGCTTGAGTCCAGGCAAGGAGTTCCTCAGCTTAAACACATGTTGAGTGAAGAAGTGTCTGCCTTTAAGATGGGCATTTAAAACTTTTTCTGTAATCACTATTGAAGGTTGTTGCAGTCATGGAACTTAGTACATACCCCAAGATCTTGTTCCTGAAATGCTGTTGTGCTCAGAGAGCTCTCCCTACCTGCCCCAAAATGATGCTCAGAGCTCTGCTGCCAGTTGGGTTTCACTCTGTTATTCTCAGCTGTGTTTGCTACAAGCATTTGTATTAAGTATAATTTATTCCTTCCATTTAAGGGTGCAAAGGTTTCATTAGAAATGGTGTGTGAGTGTGGTGACTCCTTTGCTATCCCGTGATTGTTTTAGGTCTTTCCTGTGACAATATTGGGCTTATATGGTTTCTTCCTCTGTTTCCTATAGGTTCATGAAAGTGGCTGGCAGCACGGTGGATGCTGTTACCTGGCAACAGTAGGTATTCACCATTCCTTCTACTTTCCGACACTAATTGCAGTGATAAGACAACGCTGGGAGCAGAGCTGATGAGCTGTCTGGGTGTGAAAGGGGCAGATGTGTGACAGCCACCTCCTCTGTCCTCCTGCTGCATTTAAATAAGCGAAAGAAGCGCTTCCCCTCCTTCTGGAGCCTCTCGAACAAATGCAGGAGGGGATGTATTAACCTTTACCACTGCAGCTGAGACAGAGGCTAAAAATACCACTGTCTGCGTGCCTGGCCTGCCTGATCACTGGAAGCAAAGCCCTGCGTGGGACCGCTGAGTCCATGGAGGCAGCTGGGAGGCCAAGCAGCTCCAGTGGTGGCTGGGTGGGGACAACAGGGAAGCAAAAGCCGCAAGTGACAGGTGTATGGGACTATCTGAAAGCCCTTTTCCTTCCACCCCAACCACTGTCTCCCTGCAGCCACTGGCCTGAAGCAAATATGGTCTGGCCCAGAGGAGGGAGAGGCAGCTTGTTCCAATGGTAAATCTGTAATGCCCCAGTGCCCGCTCCATTTGGTAAGAGTCTTGGATGTCCGTAGACACGCTGCTGTCCTACACTGCAGATGGAGCCCCAGGATGGAAAAGGGGTGAACATCCAAGATCCAGGTCCAGCTGGGGCTGCCAGAGAGATGCAGATACCTGATTTTCCTCCTGGTTCCTACATGTGCTGCAGTTCAGAAGAGCAAAGCAATCTCTGAGCTGTAGCACTGAGTGCGACAAGCACCAAGTGGAGGGAAAGGTTTTCTTATTTGGGGAAAAATCCATAAACGTCTTTTTCCTTCTCTTATTTCCAACTGCCCCAGTTTGTACCCTGTGGCCAGAGGCAGGCTCCACAGCAGGCTGTGGCTCTGCAGTGGGAGTGCAAATGCCAGTGCAAAGGTGAGGCAGTGTCGAAGCACAGCAGCAACTGACAGAATTGATAGAAAAAGGGTTTGTGGGGCAGGCAGGACTCTTTCCTGCCACAGAACAGACTCATTTCAGACATAGGCCTTCACAGGAGCAAAAACCGTGGTGATACCCTCCTGTTCCCAGAAAAAGTGGATTTGCTGTGCCGCTGGGTTAAAATTCCCACGCAGGGCACCGGCCTTGAGTACGGGAGCTGGGGTCTCAGGTCCAAGGTGGGCTTGTGTGTGCTGCCCACGGGGCTCCCCAAGCTGGTTCTTCACAGAGACCCTTCGTGGGGTGCTCAGGTTGCTTTGCTGAAGTGTAGCAGTGTGGATTGTAAATCCCATCTCTTGTAAAACCCACCTGGAGACCTGCTCTTAAAAAGAGCTTGCTGGTTTTTAAGACATGAGGCTTTCTTGCAAGTGCGCCCAGGGTCTCTGTGTTGCTGTGTTAACCTTGGAGCCTCCTGCAGAAGCAACGGTTGGCATCTCAGAGTGGTTTATAGCAGCAGCATCCAGCAAGTCCTGTTCCTCAGGGACCTTAGCTTGCCTTGCTGTGCTGCAGCGTTGCTTGCTTGGGTGTTTGGCTCCTGCGGCTTCCCTGCCAGGCGGCAGCAGCTTGCTGCAATGGGGGCAGTGGGGTAGCAGAGCATTTGGAGCAGGATTTGTGTTACTTACAGGCTCATGCTGTGCACTGATGATCTATGTCTCAGCTGGGAGTTTGCTTTTCATGATTACACGATGTGCTGATCACATTTACTTCGTCCAGGAATTTGCTTTCTGCAGCAGGGCTTGATCCCTGGGCCAAGCCCTTGGAGGAGTTGAAGGAACAAACTTCCAGACTTGAGACATGGAGTTTCATCCTGGTGTGCAGGGAATCTGCCCGTGTGTTTGCTTTGAAACCTCTTCTTCCAGGATCAGTGCAAAGTGCTCGGCACCCTGCGAGCGGGAGGGCTGGTGCAGCTCCCGGCGAGGGTCGGCAGGGCTGAGGTGCTGCTGGCCGACCCATTTCCACGGCGGCGTAGGAGCCGCTTCTCCCCCAGCCTGGGTTTGGAGCTCTGGAGATTGCACCCATATGCATTTGTGAGGACTGGCAATGGCCACAGCTCCGAGCTGGGCTTCTGTACTGTTTATGAATAAATGTCAAAACAGTGTCTCATCCCTCTGCTCCAAACAGCAAAACAAAACAAAACAAGTTCCTTTGTATCCAAGAAGAAAATTATTAGCAGGAAACTAAACCGCTGTCTAACTTCAAGTATGAACATTTCTGTTCCAAACCCTAACATTCTCCCGGGATATCGGTTATAAATTTGTCAAATCTGTTATTCCTTTGAAAAGGCTGTGCTCAATCCAGAAAGGGAATTGGGAAGGGAATACATTGCAGGGATCCCTATTCTCTGTGTGAAAACAGAATATATCTGAAATATATCTGACAGAAAAGTGACACGGGGTGGAAATAAGCAGCCTCGCCAGCCTTTCTGAGAATGGTTTCACTTACATATGTAACTCAGCATGTGTGCCTCCCTCTTCAGAAGTAATGTGTTGCTGGAGAGGGATGTGTGAATGGCTTTGAAACGCTCAGGGAATTTCCACTAAAGGAGGGTGTGGCAGGTGGGACTGACAGTGGCTCTGAGAGTTTTGGCATTTCCCTCATAATTTATTTTGTTATGTTTGGTTATGAGTAAATGCTTCATTTATTGCGGACCCCCTCAGTCTTTGGATGTGGGTTTCCATTGCTCAGAAACCTCCCCACAGCCATCTCTTTGGTGCTGGTGTCCACGCACAAGGGGAAGATTCATTGCTCACTTAAACCTGCAGCCATGCCCAGTCCCATCCCCATGCGTGCTCTCCCAGTCTGTACGGCTGGTTTTCCATCAAAAGTGTTGTGCAAAACTCCAAGTTTGGCAAATTTAGTGGGCAAATCCTTATGTAACGCTCCCTTCGAAGCACAAATTCCTGTTACTTATGGGGAAAGTAAATGTTTGGCTCTTCAAAGCCAGTGGACATCTATCCTTTTGGCTCCTTGGAGAATGCCACCTTATCTTCCAAGATGAAAGTCACCTGCCCTATGTGGCAATCAGAGATGCCAAGTGCACAGGCATGTGGGGGATACTGCTTAAAATGCTTTTGCTGGGCTTGGTTTAGGTGACATCTCTTCTGGCTTAGACACATCAGGTGTGTGGGTGGAGATGCTCATGAGGCAGTAGCTATAGCAGGGAGCAAATTTCCTAAAGGTGCCAGGGGAGAGTTTCCCAGTGTGTACACACACCCCAATGGATATACCAAGGGTATATATTTGGGCTTGCATGAGCCTGCTGTGAGTGCTCGGAGCACAGTGACTTCTGAGGTTGTGCCTGGAGGAAGGGGTTGCATGAAGGAATCACTGGCCCATCTCCACTTGTAAATAAACCTGGCCAGGGCATGGCTTTGCACATTGACTTGCCATCCTCTGCGCTGTCTGATGGAGGGCACAGTCCTTGGCAGCATCGTGACCCTGGCCACCAGCACAGTCCCAGGTGATGCCCGGGCGTGGCTAGGGAGATGGCATGGGCCAGAGATGGCTCCCACCAATGGGACAGACAGAGGCACTTCATTTTGGGAGCAGAGAAAGGCATGGGTGTGAGTTGTGCCTTTAGGGCCAGAGAGCAGCCCCCAGTCATTCTTCTTTATTAGTGCATTTATTAGTCGACTGGAGATGGGCAGCGCCTCCCCCCCCCGTGCCCACAGGTCTTCACCTGTGGGGAGCCGGTCACATCCTCCCTCTCCTCTCCAGGGGGAGCAGTGCAGCTGCCTGTGTCCTGTGCTGCAGACGGGGGCTCTGCCCTCTCCTCGGGAAGATGCTCAGGGATCGGGGCCACCTCTGTCGGCAGAGGTGTCTTGGTTTCACAGCTGCGATGGTGGTGAGGTGTCACGCTGACAGTGGGGATCTGCCCCGCTCGGCGTCCCCGGCAGGCGGGTGCCCTAATTCCAAGCAGACTCTCCCCGTAGCAGCAGGCAACAAAGTAGATCCGGAAATTCCTGAGCTTTGGGAAGTGGGCTTTAATGTAATTAACTGCAACAGAAGAAGAGGTCAGATAATAGGGGCAAAGGTTTCTCTTTAAAATGAAAGAGGAGGTAAATGAAACCAGCTGCCCAGGAGCCAGTGCACAGCCTTCATTAAATATGGGACGATGCTTATGGTCCCATGCAGCAAATTGCGGATCTTTCCAGAAAACCATTTTAAAGCAGCACAACACCTGGAGGTGACAGGACAGAGATGTGCAGCCAACCCCAGGTTCGCCCAAGAGCCCTGGTGCCTGGCATTGCCCTTCTCTGGGAGGCACTGGATGCCTGTGTGCATCCCAGCCTTGCAGCCTGCCCAAGAACAAGGGCATTTCTGGCTGGCCGCTGTGCTCAGCCCTGCCTCAGTTGACCTCCTGGCAGCAGCTTTTTTGGTGTACTGTTCCCAGCTCTTGTCTTTGTGTCTTGAGTCTCATGCTACAGTTCCAGCCAGGGCCGGGGGCTGGGAATTGGGGTGGTGCATTTCCTCGCGCTGGCACAAATCCCTGCCCAGCCCTTGGTGGACTCCTGCCCCTGCACCATGTGCTGGTTTGGCCCCCTTCAGACTGATACAGTCACACTTCCTTTTGTAAAGTGCACTGGTCCCATCACGGGTTTCTGGGGTGTATTTGAATGAATTTTTTTAGAAATGGGGTACTCCTTGCTCTGTAAGTGACAGGGGTAGAACAGGCCTCACCTTTGTGTAGTATAATAGGGGACCCAAAGTGGCTGTACATGGCCTTTCCTTTGAGACATGTGTCTCATCTAGGATTTATTTGCTAGATCCCTCTTCTCCTTGGCTGGTCCCTGCAGATTGTCTGTCTACAGAGATAGCAGCATCAAACTGGGGGATACAATGAGTCAGCTCTGCCTGTAATTGCCTGTGTCTTTTCTCTCCTGTATTATGACAAAAAGCATGGTCTATGCCCATGGTGGGCATGCAGATACCTCCTAGGCTTCAGGGCCAGCTCTGGTGCTGCATCATACCCAGAGTCCACTGGAAGATCTGCCAGCCTGTGTTGGAGCCAAATAGCTTGTCCCTGAGTTACGTGTCCTCTGCAGAGCTGTGGCTGCCAGAGACCCCTGCCCATGCTGGGGAGGGTCTGTCCGTTCGTCTCCTTTGGCACTCAGACCTTGCTGGCATGGGGAGAGGAGGATATGGATGCTGTGGCCCCCAGGGCTGGCTCAGCCTGGCTGCCTGTGAACCGCGGTGCTGCCTGGGGAGGTACTTGTCAGCGCTGGAGCTCTCTGCAGCTGCTGTTGGCTTTTTCAGAGCTTGGAGAGCTGCGACTGTTCGGGGTTTTGGTGTTTTTTTTTTTTTAAAGTCAAGTGCACTGAGTCATTGTAAATATCAGCAAAGCTGCAGCCTTTGCTCCTGGGAGTAATCCACGCCTAACAAGCGCTTCTCCTGCTTTAAAGGTCTGTCAGTTGTTTGTGTTTTGTGGATTTCTATACTGCCTTTACTGATGGTTAAAGTTTTCAAAAGGAAGTGCCCGAATCTCAATGATGAAGCCTACAGCTGGAAACACCTCACCCGTTTCCGAGTAGCCCGGTACTAAGACAGAGCAGATCTCAGCACCTCTCTCTTCCTCGCAAGCCTCATGCAAGTGGTGCCATTTTCCCCCCTTTCCCAGTTTAGGGAGGTTGAAAGTACCTGCTGGTGTCTGAGAACTTCCCAGGCAGATCTGTGAGACATCCTCGCCCGTCTTACAGAAGCTTATAAATGTCTTCATGCTCTCCTTAAATACCCAAAGCCAAGGGGCTCGCCTCCTCGCTCCCCCAGAGGACATGCTACCAACAAGATTTCCTGATACTGAAGCAGAAAGTGTATTTTTGCCTTTCATCCCTGTGCCAGTCCCCATTTCTCTGGGTTGTTAATGAAAATGTCAGAAACCCGTGACCATGGCACTGTCCCAGGGCATTTCTCTTCACTGCAGGGTCTCGGCTGTGCTCAGCACAGCAGCACCTTCCCACGCTGCCTCCTCCACGCGGTCGCCGGGAGCGCAGAGCCTCCTCTGGGGCTGCTCCTGGAGAGACTTTCCTCTCCCTCGGCAGTGGAGCTACAGGTCAGAGCACACCTTGTGCTTGGAGGAGACAATGTGGTGGTGCAAGCCTGCCTTTGCTCTCCGAGGGGTTTATTCTGGGCTCTGGGACCATATTGGCTTGCACAGACAAGGTGAACCTTGCAGAAAGCCTGCTGCATTGGAGGGGCCATACACAGACTGAGGTGTCTCTAACTCCATCTTTTCCCAGTCAATACAACCTTATTTTTATGCCCTTTTAGCCAGTTTTCATCCCAGGTGATGGGGTTTTTAGTCCACAGCAGTCTGAAAAAAATGTTTCTGTTCAGTTTTTAAGTGCGGTGCTAAAATCCAAACATCTGCCATCCCCAGAGTCCATTGCTTTGTAATTTTGTCTTAAAAAGTAATCTCTGTAAGCCCCACCACTGCCTGCTGCTTACGGATCTGCTCTCCTCTCGGCAGCCAGTGGTTCAATAGTGTATAAGTGATTGGAATGATTTTGAACAGTTCCTAAATCCCCTCTGGAGATAATCTCTGCCCTTAGCACCTTCCAGTCGACAGTGACATACAGAAATGCCTCTTTCCTCCTTCCCTGGGTTACACAACGTTGGAGTGAAACTGGGCGCGACCCCGTGCTTCACTGGGGACACAGCAGGGACTGTGTGCCTGTGGGAGGCTTGGCAGAAGAGACTCTTTCCATTTAAAGAAATTCTGTTCTGGGCCAGTTAGTCCTGGCGTTGTTCCCCTTCCACCGCAGCCCTGCGCAGCTCCAAGTGCATTTACCCAGTTACCTGGGTAGTGACTTGGAGCAAAAAATCCTCTCTGAGCACTCGTGCATGTTGCACGTGTGGCAGGTGCTCTGGCTGAGGCTGAGTTAGCCCACAACATCCTTTGGGGATGCTCCTGCATTCCAGCACCCAAGTGAAGCAGCCACTGTGGCCGCTACAGCTGCTCACTGGTGCGGATGAGATGCATGTTATGGAGAAATCAGCCCTGGAAAGATGAATCCACCTTTCTTCAGATCCCAGGTCTTCAGTTCGTTACGCATCCCAGCACCCATGGCCTCACTGAAGTCTGTGGAGAGGGAGAAGGGTCTATGTAACTGGTGAATGCCAGGTGGATGTGGCTCCACTGAGGGATGAGGGGCAATGGCTGAGTCCTGCCAGCCCCAGCCAGAGCTGCTGTAATTCCCATGCACCTCTGTCACCCCAGCATCGCTCCAACATGCCCTGGGGCTCGCTGTGTCGAGTGGCTGATGCATGCTGCAGATTTGGGAGGAGGTTCAGAAAGTTTCCTTTGCAAAAACTATTCATCAGACAAACGGCTGTCCCAGGGGTATGTCAGTGCATGCTGCAGCAGACGTCCTGGTGTCCTGCAAGGCTGGGAGGAGCCTCTGGGAGATGTGCAAGGGCTGCCACTGCTCCTTGCATGGGGGCAGAGGTGCCAGCCCCAGACGCTTCCTCAGGAGGAGCTGGTTGGTATTACCTCCAGCTGCAGGGCATTTGCTCGCCAGGACAGATGGCTTCACCTTACGTCCTGGACAGTATTGAGGCATTTCAGAGCCTTCCCCCCACACTTAGAAACAGATGATTCACTTTATGATTGGCAGCACTATAGCCGTGTTTTATATAAGCAAGCACATGGCGAGCAGGAATCAGCCCTCTGCATGGGAAAAGCTTCCGGGCATTCCCAGGGCAGAAAGGATTTCTGTGAAAGCAGGACTTCCCCTGCGGGTAATGGACACGGCATTTCTCAACTAGGGGATCTGGCTGTGGACTTTGCTGGGAGAGCGAGTAAAGAAGGTGCAGGTTGTACAGGGGTGCTGGGAGCAGGGCTCGCTCTGGTGCCCTAGGTCCTGAGCCCAGGCACCCCATGGTCACTGACCCTTGCTCAGAAACACCATCAGGGCTTAGCCTGGAGGGTTGTATTGCAGCAGGATGTCCAGGAACAATTCTGGTTCTCAGACCAGAAGAGGCTCTGTATGGTGTCCCCTGCAGACACACCGGTGGCCAGAAGACCAGCCACTGACTAGAGAGTGTCCCACAACCTGGGCAGGGTGATGCAGTTATTCCCACGGCTGGAAGCATGGGCAGCCTCCCCTGTCCTCTCCTGGGTGTTTACTGCAGCCATTTCCAGCGCGTCTCGGAGGGTGTTTACTGCTCGGCACCCTTCTCCTCCCTGGTGCCTGCGTAGTGTCCTCCTGTGGCTAAGTAGTCCTTCGTTTCAGGCATTAGATGTGCTTCTTCCATTTTGCCATCTTTCCAGTAGCAATGATACTGGGCCGAGGGCTGACTGGCTTATCTGCCTTTTGGAAACAGTGTGTCCCTAATACAGGGGATGGGTACAGACGGGATGAGCTGGGTGAGCAGAAGATCTCCCAAGATCTCCCTGATGGTAGAGCCCAGGTGCTACTATCACAGGTGTTGTGTTGGAAGGTCTCCTTCCATGAGATCAGCGCAGAGGGTACTGCAAAGCCTTTGCGGGTGGCGTTTTGGTCCTAGCCTTTTGTGTTCTGCTCCCAGTGTTTCACCAGCAATAGTTAAGAAAGTGCAAAATTTTCCATGGTTTCTGCAGTGCTGGATGCTCAGGGTTCAGGGTGTATCCACCTCATGGCCCGTTTTGCAGACTGAAGGCATCTGCCAGACACAGGTGTGGCCAGAGGGCCAGGGCAGGGCAGGGTGCAAGCAGGGACTGCCCCAGAGCAGAGGAGGCATCTTGGCATGGGATAGCAGCAGGACAGGAGGATGTGGTTTGGGGCAGAGCTACTCCCAGCTGTCTGATCCTTGTCTTCTTATTTTCCTTCCAGTTACTACATTGATGGCCGAGTGGCCAAAGTGACGGACTTCCTGAAAACGCGCCTGTTAGACACGCTCTCTGACCAGATCAGGAAAATCCAGAAAGTGCGTGAGTGCAGAGGGTCGGCGAGGGGCAAGGGGGCACCATGCCTGTGGTGCCCAGCCTTGGCACAGCTCGTGGCCAGGGCTCTGGCCTCAGCACCAACATGTTCCCAGGGCATGGGGCATGGGGCAGGGATGGAGGGCGGCTGCTGGGGGTGGCTGTCCTCCCAGCCTAAACGCAGCCAGCCCTCACACAGGGGATGGGAGGAAAGTCTGGGCAGGACGATGCCTGGCCCTGGGGTGCGATGGGCAGTGGGATGGGGGGGAAGCGGCCACAGGCTGCAGTGTGGCACAGGCTGGATGCACGGCACAGGGGCAGACACTGTCACGCAAAGCCTTTCTAAAGCAGCCAACTGTCTCCAGTCTCCTATCCATCCATCCATCCATTCCTGAAAGTTTCTCCCAAGGACAAGAAGAGGGAGCAACCAGGTGGTACCAAACTATCCCGAGCACAGCCAGTGCCGTGCCTGCTCAGGAGGGGGATCCTACTGCAATATCTTGCCCCGCTTGCTGCCAGTGCATGAAAATGTTGCTTCCAAAGTTGTGACAGTTGCATTTCCAGGGTGATTTTCACTAGTGGAGGATCATGAACATCATTATGAACAACTGGCTTTTTTTCCCTGATGATCATGTTTTGACTGTGTTATGAAACCCAGCTGTTGCTGGTGTGCTGTGTCAGAGCCCACTGCTCTGCCTGGCTAGCGCAGCCTGCAGAGAGCGCTCCTCTCCCCGCTGGTCAGGGGGACCCAGCTCGCATCTCTAGCGACTGGGTGGGGGACAGGAGCTTCGCAGGTCCCCCCGCTTCGGCTGATACGGGGGCCAGGGCTGTGACCAGCCCACTCAGCTGTCATTCCGACAAGAAATAAGGAACACCCAGTAAGCGAGGAAGGGTTTAGGGACTAGAGGACATGTCCGTCTGTCTGTCTGGTCTAGGTTTTCATACCATACCAGTCACCACAATGTCTCACTGTTGTAATTTCTGCAGGGAGAAACTGTAGGATGAGTAAACAACTCAAAGAGGCCCCAGGAAAGGGGATATGAGGGTCGGCACAGCAAAATCGGAGAGAAGCCGCTTGCCGAGTCCTCCAGCACAAGCTGGGAATCATCCACACATGCGGATGATCCTCCTGCTGGAGGGAGGCATGGTGGGGTGGCCGGTGGGATCAGCATGGGGGCAAGTGAGAGGCACCTGCCAGCCCTGCTCCTGCTGGTAGGACACACCCCCACCAAAAGTGGTGGCATGTATCCCACCTCCACTGTGGGCTGGGAACCTGCTGGGAAGGGAGCAGGAGCCCTTGGGTGGGCTGGGCAGAGGGCTCTGGGAGCAGGGCACCAGCAGCGGGATGGCTGGGGATGGCGCTTGCTGTCCCAGCCATGGGCAGCTGGGTAGTGACATCCCCAGCAGGACAGGACACCAACCCTAGGGGCTCCCTGGACCCTATCCATCCCCAGACCAGCAGCAGCGAGGAACTGCCCTCGATGCAGGTTGGGGGAACCCTTGCACCCACGGGGCAGGATTTGGTCTGCACGGGGCATGGCCAGGGAAGTGCTCTCCCGGGAATGCCAGTGTGGCTGAGCAAAAGCACAGAGCTGGGTGCTAATAGCCTCCAGCTTGGCTTTGAGTCCGTGCATCCTGCCGGGGCTGATTAGAGCAGCTGGGCTTGTCCACTTCCCTGTTTTATTGCTTCCTCTCTGATGGGGGAAGGTGGCGGGCTTAGATAATTACAGGCAGGATGCCAACACCTCTGGGGCTTCAGTCAGGGATGTCGACTCTCACAGGCTGTGAGTGGGAGGCAGCCCAGAGCTGGCGTATTTAACATCTTTGAGGGATCCCAGTCCATCCAGCACATTCCAGCGCTCCTCACTAATGGGGCAGGATACATCAGGCTGCGTGGAGTGCTCCTTGGGCTGCTGGGTTTGCAGACATCTGGTCGCAGGAGCTTGTTGCCCAGCCTGGAGAATTGGGATTGTGGGAGAGAGGACAGGGAGTTGCGTGGCGCCAGAGGTTGCTCACACTGGGAGACAGCAGCTCCAGCCATCTGAGCCCTCCCGTCACACCTGGCATCTCATGGGTGTCTGCACTGCCGGCTGAAGCCTTGTGAGGGGTGGGCCAGCGTGCTCAGACTTGTGTGCCTGTGCCAAGGACTTCTTAGACATCGAAGCAGCCCCTGCTGAGCCATGAGCAGGCTCTGCCTGTGGCCAGGCACACCCACTGCTTTCTTCTCAAGTGCCCACTGTTTCTCCATATGGCTCCAGTATGTGTCCCAGGGCTCCCATGCTGCAGACTCATCAGGGCTTGGGTGCTCCCTGTGGCTGGTGGCTGCCTTGCATGGGGCAATGGAGAGCTGAGGTGACATGGCAGGGCAGCCTGTGAGACAGGGAGTGTGTGGGGAGACCATGGAGAAAGAGCAGGGCCTAGGTTTGGGAGCGTGAGACCACGTTTGGGAGGATGTGTTAGGAGCAGCTCCAGAAGATGCATAGTGGACACATGGCAGCAGCAGCAGAGAGTGAGGACCAGTCTCCCGCCATCCAGACATGGTGAAGACAGCTGGTGACCGCGCCAGGGCCAGGCAGGCACTGACTGCCCAGCAGCACCATTACCGAAGGTCTCCGTAACCCTTCCTGGAGCGTAGCACAGGAGATGTCTGCCTTGGCTTTAAATCACAGGTTCATGAGAGTCATTTTGCTTGCTTTTGTGTCCTGCGCAGGTGGTGAACACATACACACCGGGGAAGAAGATCTGGCTGGAAGGCGTTGGTGCGACCTCAGCCGGAGGCATGAACAACCTCTCCGATTCCTATGCAGCCGGGTTCCTGTGAGTTATGCTGGCTCGCCGGTGCCAGGGCACTGCCATCCCCACAGGCTCCGCGGGCTTGGGTGCTGCAAAGCCCCTGCAGCCAGGAGAGGGCCAGCTCTGTGCCCAGAGACCCCACCTGTACCCCCCTCAGAACTCCCCCGGCAGCCTGGGCACTGTTACTTTCTCTGGAGCATCCCTATTACCTCTCCTCAGCTCTGCTTTCCTGCAGGTGACCCAGCCTCTGGCATACCCAGAGAAGCAGAGCAAGGAGGGGACCGCTCGGGATCCCACACGGGTACCCACGGTGTGCCCGCAGGGCATGGACATGGAAGGGGAGGTGTGATCTGGGCATGCCAGCTCCAGGACCCCAGGGCTGGCATCCCGACAGGCTTGTCTTGCTCGGCAGCTGGGGATCCCCCCAGCGTCTTCCCGCTCTGTGTTTTTGGTTCAGGCTGCAGCCATGCATCCTTGCATGCATTCACTCCTGGGGCATCTGCGCAGGGAAGCGCTCAGCAGGACTCTGCTCTGGAAACCATTTTATCTCCTTCTTCAAAGCCACAACCATTCCTGGGGCTCCTGGGGCTTGTCTACCAGCACAGTCCTGTGGCGCGGGCAGCCTGCTGCAAAGCCCCAGTTCTGATCTTCAGAGCTAGCCATGATCACAAAAGATGGAGGAAGATTATCTGGGCTCTGGGGGGAGGCATGGGGATGTGCCCAGGATATCAGGGCTGTGGCAGGCTGCGAGGGTTGAAGACCCTCGTTGCCTGGGGGTGTGAGAGGCAATGCTCCCGTCCCCCCTGCTGAGACAGCAGGTGCAGGGTGCTGGCAGGCTCGGGGCACCCCAGGCTTTAGGCTCGGGGGCACCCCAGGCTTTCACGCAGGGCTGCGTCACTGGGGTGCATGCAGGGGCTCGGGCGTGCTGTCAGGACACGTAAGGCAGGCATGGCCGGGGAGAGGTGGCTGCAACAGGGGAGAGGCATGCAGGCTTGCCGGGGTGGGGATGGTGGGAGCCGACTAATAGTCAGCTGGCAAAACCACCTGAAGGCTTTGGCTCAGGCGGTGGGGGCAGGCAGCTACGCTGCTGGGGCCGGCGTCCCCCTGCAGCAGCCTGACTCTGCTCCCTCCATCCCCAGGTGGCTGAACACGCTGGGCTTGCTGGCCAGCCAGGGCATCGACGTGGTGGTGCGGCACTCCTTCCTTGACCACGGCCACAACCACCTGGTGGACCAGAACTTCAACCCCTTGCCGGTAGGTCTGCCCAGGGGCATCACGCTGGTGCTGGCCACTCCCCGCTCATTTTGGGGGGAATCTCTCCTTGTGGCCTGTCTGAACTCTACTTGCAAATGAATTTTTCCAGATCTGTTTCTTGCAGTGTTAATAGGAGACACTAGTTCATGGTGAACGCAACATGTTGGAGGCAGATGGGGGAGCAATACCGCTGTAGCTGAAACTTCATCTAGTGCCCAGGGTTGGTAGCACGGGAGGGAGGCTGGTGCCACTGAGGGGTGCCAGGGCGGACTGCGGAGTCGGAGGGAGGGATGTGGCAGGATCACCATGCGTAGCACAGGGTGGGCAGCTGGACCGCTAGTGGTGAGCTGGCCTGGGGGAAGCCAGGCTGGAGCATCAACACCTGACTTCAGATCTCTAGAAACCGAGGTGAAGGGCATTTGAAGGGCATTCCCGGCTTCACAGGGAGCAGTGGTCTTCACCAGTGCCCCACAGCATCACTCGCTCTTCAAAAATGCCTGGGCAGGGGGGAATTCCCAGCACACATGGTGCTGATAAAGAAACTGTATGAAAAACGTTGTTAAAAGTAGCAGCTTTCCTTTTAATATTTTGGGGGGATAATAAATACCCTGCCTTGTAAGCAGAGAGCCTGGCAGAGCGGCTGGGTGCTCTGCATTGCCCCTGGAAGGGATTTAGGGGGCTGTGACCCAGCAGACACTGCCAGTGGGCTGGGGATCCATGTCAGAGAGGTGCACAACCCTGCTGCTGCGAACCTGCCTTTGACACTGCACTGGGATCTTGGGGGGCGGCTGCGGGGGGGCACGGGCTGAGGGAGCCGCATCTCGGTCGGCTCTACCTACTCAGCCGGTGAAAACAGCATCCCCATGATAGCATCCCTGAGCATTGGGGGAGGACATGGGAGGTGCTGGTGACATGAGGTCTGCACTAAGCTCACCAGCATGGCCTAGTGGGTGGCTCCGGAGAGCAAATGAGTGAGCAGGAGAGCACGGTCCCCTGCCCATGCTGCTCTGGGTATGTCCCGGAGCGCCCCAGGCTGCCCCTGAATGCACCCCTCCAGTGAGTGTACCTGCCAGCTCTGGTGGCCCAGGCTGAGGGGAGCCTGGGGGGTTTTGAACTTTGTATGAGATGAATCTGAGCCTGGGGCAAGCGCTTGATGGATTACTTCTGAAGAGCCAATTCCCTTGGCCAAGCCACATCCCCCCCCTCCCCAGGGCCTCGGGGCCCCCCCGGGTTGCTCCTGGCTGGAGGGGTACAGGCCAGCTCCTGCCCGCTGGGCGCACGGGGGCAGTGGGTGGCCCACAGCCAGCTCTCCCAGCACAGCAGGTGGCCCGTGGCCAGCTCTCATGGCACAGCAAGGGCAGCAGCCCCAGAGCAGCTGGATCAGGCTTGCAGTTAGGAGTGGGATGAAAGCCAGGGCAGGAGTTTGAGGAATAAACCCCAGGCTGTTCAACGCAATGGAGGTCTTTAAACTGGATTTTGCTGTTGTTTTAAAGTTAACTCTCCCAACAAGTTAGATGCCACCCCCCCCATGGCTGTTTACTCGTTCTCCCATGTGCTTCAGCATTGATCCCATCTCCCACCATTGTGTTCCTGCACAAACTCCAGTGGGTGCTTCCCCAACCCCTTCCCTGCACTCCTGTGCTTTAAAGGAGCCATGGGCAGATGCAAACCGACGGAGGGTTTAAAAGCTGCAAACACCAAAAAGCCCAGTGAGACCAGAGCATGACCCGCTCTGCGGGGCAGCGGCCGCTCTTTTCCCGTGGGAGCTATCAGGGAGATGAAAGCCACTGGCCGTACCTGCGCCGGGCCGCGGTGCTGTGAAATACAATCTGCTCATTAGCTGCCATGACAAAGAGGTTTCCGTACGCCGGCTGGGCGTGAGGCAGCTGCCTGCTGAGAGAAGGGCTGCACCACCATCAATTGCAACTCCAGCTGGCAGCTCCTCAGGGAGCCGGGAGCCAGGGCTGGGCTCCCCACAGGAGCCTTTGCACCTCCTCCTCCCCTGCCACTGCTGATCCCTGCTTGTCAGATAAGAGGACGGTGCGTTTCAGGATGCTGAGCTGAAGCTGAGCCTTTTACAGTGGTGTCCTTAGGTGCCAGGGAGCTGCATGATCCAGGGAGTTTCCTGCGTGATCCAGGGATGGTGTGGCAATGCAAATACAGCCCTCCATCCTTGTGCTAAAGAGTTTCCCATATAAAACCAAGTGACTGGTAGTCCATCACTGTACGAGCATTGCGCTGCTGCCACAGGAGCCCTTCTCCCCATCCTTCAGCTGGGCGCCTCAGATGCTGACGGTCTTGCTCATGTTAGTACTGTCTCTGTTAGGGAATATTACAGCGAGTGGCATAAGGAAGTTCGTAAAATGTGGGGGGTGTGCCATGTTTGGGGATTGGGGAATGCAGATAACGGGGGTTGCTTGGTGGGTACTGCCATGGGACTCAGCATCTAAATCACCACATCTCTTTCTGCGTCCCCCTTGGGACTGTAGCACCAGGGGGATTTGTTGTATACAGGGGAAGGGGCAGGGAAATCACTGCACCGCTCTATGTATAGCAGGATGGTAGCTGCTGTTGCGGGGCCATGCTGTGAGCTAGAGAGGGTTACTGGCACATCAGGTGGGCAGAGAACACAGCAGCTCTCTGGGTGTGGGCACTGGGCAGCAAATCCAAGCAGCCTGGTGGGGCTTGAAAACAAACTTGTAAACTCTGGCCATTTTGTTGGGAAATGCAAGAGCACCTGGGAATAGCTGCTTGCAGGTAGGGATACAGTGAAACCTTGAAAGCAAAGGTTTAAGCTAGTCCATCCCTGGCTTTGCGCTGCAGTGGCTTGCCAGTGCAATGCAGCCTGGCTCCTCAAAAATGGTCTCAGGTGGCAGTGGCATGGCTGAGGGGCACTAGCAGGTTCATGGAGAAATTAGGGAGATACTCACATCTCTGCTGTGCTTTCCACATATAGCTGTCTCATGAGCTAAGCAACATCTTGTGGCTTCTGGGGCATCTTGCAAGGGGCATTTGTGCCCCCATCCAGGTACTTCACCCATGAGAGAGCGGCTCTAGATGCCCGTCCTGGCTGCCAGAATTGCCTGTCCACCCTCTCCTTGGAGGTGGTGCAGAGGTGCCACTCTGAGCCTCCTTCCAGGTGCAGATCCAAGGAAAGAAGTTTCTCTTGCTGGACTAATGGGGACCAAAAGAGGAGAAACTGGGTGACATGAGATTCCCTGGCCTGGGCACAGGGGAGATCAGGCTAGGGAATAGAAATGCTCCTGCTGACCTTAATGCAGCTGATCTCCAGTGTTTTAATGCCTTGTTATTTTTGAGGTAACTTTTCCATGTATCATTGGAGTCCTTTTTCTTCCTGAGTGATTGGGGCAGCCAGCTGTATAATAATCAGGGCTTGACTGCATGGCTTGTGCTTGAGAAGCCCTTCAAATAAAGTGTCTCGCAGGTACGTCATTCTGCTTGCCTGCACCTAAACCCATCTGTACATGTGTGTGGGAGTGGGGAGCAGAGGAAGGGAGGGCAGGAGCAGCACTGATACTCACCCTTCACAGGGCAGTGCCTTTGAAATGCCAATCTGGCATTTAGTAGCTCTAGGCTCATTTCAGGCATGCAGTGTCCATACTCCATCTCTCTTAATACCACTCTGAAACAGTCCAGAGGCATGCAATACATTTATTTCACATGAGAGCCCCCCAGGTAGATGTGAGCTTTCTCTTCAGATTGTTAAATCATGTTAAAGACCTTTCTGCACGTTCTTCCATGTGGCACTTGCCTCTTTTTTATCCATCCTTGGTAGTAATCTCTGCTCCCTTAATGCACAGTGCTGCAAGGTCATACCTATGTGTGGAAAAACTTGGGCATGTTCCTAGGCAGGGCCAGAGCAACACAAACCCCATGGAAAAGCCAAACCTGAAATCCAGACTTCCAACTCCTGATAACTGTGGATCCTCTTGGACCTTCTCCTAAAGACTGTGGATGGTGAGATACTTGGTTCTCCTGGGTTAGGTAGATTCTAAAACTTCCTTTCTGCGTATAAGATTCATACGCAGCATGAGAAAGGCCCAGAGGGATCAGAAGGTGAAGCGACGGCAGAGGCTGCCTGCTCAGCTGTGGTAGTAGAAGACAGTATGATATTGCCTGTGAATTGATGATGTCCTTGAGAAAGCATCACAGCAGTGTGGAGGTCGGTGCATGATGGTGCCGTGGTCAGACGCTTGGATGCTGCAGGTAATTTTTCATCTCCTTTGCTTAGCCCAAAGGCACTGAGGAGCTTGATGGGAAAGTTACTGTCTGTCCTGGAGGAGGGAGGACCCTGGGCTCATATCGGGTCTGTCCTTAGTAATCTGTCACCTTTCTACCTGGGCTTTCATAAAAGCCCTGGTGTGAACTAGCTCAGCACCAGGTTGCCACCGTCCCCATCATCCCTTGGGGTCCCCTAGGGCAGAGCTGTGGTGCGAGCCGTACCCTTGGGCTGCACCTGGTGATTCGGTACTGATGGCACCTGCCCAACCCATCCCGAGCACCTCCCCAGTGGGACATGGCTTGGGCCCCCCCGGTCTCTGGGTGCACAGACACAAGGGGCCCACCAGTGAGGTGCTGCACCAGGTGCCAGGGGTGAGAGCGGGTCCCCCAGCCTTGCTCCCGCCTGCCGCACGTACGCACTCCCCGGTGCACTCATTAGCTGAGCTGGCTTGGCTGGAGGCACTGCTAATTGCAACTGGAGGTCCCAGCCATCTCCCCAGACGGTGCCTCTCCCGCCCCTGTGCTGTGCAGGAGGGGGCCCTGCCCAGGCCAGGGCTGCGGGAGACGGGTCCTCGCCCACCTGTGCCCATCCCCACCCTGCCGTCCACTCGCCCGGTGGCTGCCCGGCTGCTGGGATGGACAGTGTCCAGAGGCAAAGAGGAGACTTGGCATGCATAAGGGAAAGCATACGGAGAGCCCTTTCCCGCAAGCGCTTGTTCTCCCACCGCCGAGCCCGGCCAGCTGGCTGCGGGGCCGGGGGAATTCAGCCCTGCTGCTGCGCCGGCCCATCTGCACGCCCAGCACTGAGTCACCGCGCTGCGCACACGCAGCCGGCCGAGCTGCCAGGGGTAGGACTGCGGCTGCTGTTCCCCCCCCAGCGGGGACCCTCGGCTTTGGGGTCGCTGCCGGGGAGAGGGCAGCCGGGTCGGGCTGCAGCATGCCATGCACGGTGCAGGCAGGGGTAGGGGCACGGTCCCAAGCCTGGGAGCAACAAAGGGTGGGGCGAGGGAGTGGGTCCAATGGAACTTGCACACACATGGAAATTGTTCCTGACGACCATAAATCTGCCACGCGGGCGTCTGGCACCCCCATCTGCCCCGCACGCTGGAGCACTGGCTCTGGTGGGAGCGACGCCTGCAGACGGGGAAGGGGTGGGAGAGGTGAGGATGGGCAGGAGCTCTCTGTACGGGATGTTCGCTCTGGTCGCGGGAGGGAGGGATGAAATCCCAGGCAGTTCAGGTGTGCATGGGGGAAAGACTCTCCAAGGAGGCGTCAAGCCGGAGAAGGGCCTGCTGAAGGGCAGAGTGGAAATGGTGTCCTGGAGAAATCTCCCAGCCAGCCTCATCATGAGCGCCTGAAGCAGATCTGAGCAGGGCATCCCCTCCACTGCCTTGTCTTCTCAACCATGATCATATCATGTCTTGAGGACTGCGGCATCCTCTGCTCTCTGCACTCACTGCATTCAGCCTTCCAGCCTTCCTTCTGCTCTGAGGCTCATTTTATCTGCGAACAAGGAGACAGATTTAAAGCGCCTAAACTCTGCTTGCTGTCACAGGCAGTTAAGAGGCTTTTCCCTCTTAGTGCACCATAAAAAACTTCTCTGAAGTGCGTGTGCTTGGAGTCTCAAATGAATCAAAGCCATGCTGCGGCTAGCAGCTCTGGCACCCACCCGCCGGAACTGCGGGACATGTGCAGACCCGGAGCCGGGCTGCTCCTCCTGCACTGGAGACTGGGGCAGAGACACGCTCTGGCTGGGACCTGCAGCAGCGGTTGGTACTTGGAAGGATGGATACAACCACTGCCCATGTCTCCAAGAGGCACTGTGTTAGTGACGGACCTGCCCACCTTGGTGACAGATCCATCCTGGGGCTGTGGAGGAGATGAGACAGCAAGATCCTTCCAGGGTGGGTTGGTGCTTGCCAGCGGAGCAGAGGAAAGTAGCATTATGGTGAAAAGCAGCAAAAAACCAGAAAACAGCAAAGAAGTCACGTTTGGTTTCCAAGCCCTCTGATCCAGCAGCTCCACTCCCTTCCTATGGCCTCCATCGCCTGGACCCTGTTAGGGAGAGGTGATGACAAAAGAGAGGTTTGGCTGTTCCTCCATCTGCTCAGCTCCCCGGGAAGGTGGAGGCCACTGGCTGGGGGCCAGTTTGTGAAGGGCAGCAGTGGGCAAGGTCCGCTTCCCACACACCACTTTCCCAATGCCTGGGCAGGCTGTCCCCTCAGTGCCACCCGGCAGCAATTCCTGTGGCTGCCACTCCCACAGCAGGAATTTTGCCTTAATACCAGTATTTGGCCTTTCTCCAGGACGGAGAAAAAGAGCGGAAGAGACAGAGACAAGGGAGAGGGGCTGAGCAAAGGGCACAACAGCTTGAAGGCTGGAAAGATGTGATGCTCTTCAGAGGCTTGATGGGTTCTGCTGCTGGCACAGCTGGGGGACACCCCGGGCTGCAGAGCAAACGGATGATGCTCAGCCCAAACACAGAGCTTGCGGTGCTGCTGGCACTGGTGGATGAGAATGCTGCTCTCCGAGCCCATGGGTGCACACATGTTAGCAGGTTATTTGGGCTTGGGAGCGATTCCCCTGGCTGTCCCCAGGGGCTGCGCTTTGGGACTCATTGCAGAGCCATTGCAAAATGTGACCTGGTTTCCTTTCCCTAACCAAAAGCCAACCTGCCATAAGCCCTGTAAGTGCACACCCTGTGTGTGCACAGCACGGCCACAGCAGCGACTGTTCCGCTCTACAAAGCTGCTCCTGTGCCGGCTAATGTCCCATTGCCCTGCCTGCCTCCTCTCCTTCCTTAGCTGAAAGGCACTGGGGTGCGGGACTGGCAGCCCCTCATGTCATGCTTCAGCCATAGATGGTTGCCAGCAGAGAAAGCTGCTGGGAAGATGTGAAAGTGGAAGGCAATGCAGGAAAGAGTGGTGTGAGATGCGTTCACAGCCGTTAGAGCAGGAAGGAAGAGGATCAGCATGGTGAAAGCAATGGACGCCCAGGGAGAGACGTCAGCAGCTTCAGGGAACTGGGGGGTGGGCACCTGAGGGGACCAAGTCTAAGCAAGAAAGGAACTGGGCAGCATTGGCTGATCCTTTCACAGGTGCAGGTGCCTCGATAAAAGCAAGGGTCTGTCCTCCCCAACTGATGCCACTGGCTCCTGGCAGCCTGGTCCACCTGAAGCCCCCTTGTTTGGGGCTAGGAAGAGCGTTGTTCCCCATTCATAGACTCTCTCTGAAGCATCCCCCGTGGTGCTCAGGGCACACACGCAAATTCCCCCAGTACGGCAGCAAATGTTGTAGGAGACCACTCACCAAGTCCTCAGCTTTTCAGAACCTCCACGCAAGGAGGGTGCATGTGCAAAATGGCAAACATCCCATGTCCCTGAGGATGGGTGCATGCAAGCTCGTGAAGACAGCATCAGTGCCCGCTCCCAGAGCTGGTCATTTTGACTTCAGCAAATTTTCCATTTGGGGAGTGGCTCTGCCCTGCTCTGCTTGTCACAGGACCTTGGACAGGATTTGGGTGAGAAAGCCTCAAACTCCCACAGTCCAAGAAGCACATAAAACTCAGGGATAATGTTAAAAGCGGCATCAGTCCAGCCTTGCTGAAGGAACGACCAGCCAGGGCTTGAACAGGATGTATGGACCTCCGCAGGGAGAAAGCTTTGGATGCCGAGGATCTCTTTAATCTAGTGGAAAAAGAAAGAACAAGAACCACTGATTGAAAGCTGAAGCCAGACAAATTCAAGCTGAAAATAAGGAGTGGAATTGTTAACAGTGCGGATGTTTAACTGCTGGAACAGACTCCCTGGGAAGTGG
This sequence comes from Burhinus oedicnemus, assembly GCA_008921705.1. Classification (NCBI taxonomy): domain Eukaryota; kingdom Metazoa; phylum Chordata; class Aves; order Charadriiformes; family Burhinidae; genus Burhinus; species Burhinus oedicnemus. Next base: position 178,502 of record VFFE01005196.1, read on the forward strand.
CAGCTTCTCCGTCTCTCCAAGCCATCACAACCACAATCACTACTTTTCTGGAAGATGTTTTTGCCAAAAACAAGCCATCAGGCTCAAGAGGGATAAAAGGGTGAAGCTCTCTGTCCCATGGGGTACAGGAAGGCAGACCAGCCAGCCCTTATCTCCATGCGGGTTGCTTGGACTATGGAAAATCACAGATGAAGGTGCAGGAATGGAGCAGTCTATAACAGGGTGTTGAAAACTCAAGCATGCCTCAGGGACAGAGGAAGAGCTTGGGCAGCTTCAGAAGAGGGAATAAGCAAGAGGAAGAGGAGGAGGGTGGGCAGCAGCCAGCTGATGCTGCCGGTGACATGGGGACAGAGAGCCATGCCCCGGCAGCCCCAGCCAGGGGAGGCTGTGCACCGCAGGGTCGGCAGCCGGCTCATTTGAAGTTCAGCTGCCTTTGCTGGTTACAGCCCCCAGGAGACTGAAGGGCTACGGCTCTGTTACTCCAGTTTTCTGGTTATGGCAACATCTTCTCACATGTGGTGAACATGGAGTTGAACAAACTCAAGTGGGCTGTAAAGCTGCTCTGCTGCCTCAAAGAGAGAGCGTGGGGATACGCTCCTGCGCCCTTCCTAATGGCTCTGGAGACAGGAAGGTCTGGTTAATAGGTCTGTCTGAAGGTCTGCCTAATCAGCCTTGTTCCCAAAAGCTGAAGTTCTAAAAGCTCCTGCAATGAATTAAAATGTGCAAAGAGATCAAGTGGGACCCTCTGGGCTTTCCGCATCTAGTGGAAGGCTCGTGGGTCTTCACTGGCCCCATGGTGCTCAGAAGATGTGGCTGGCCTGAACTCTGCACATCAGCTCTCTTGAGACAAGCACCTTTCTGGCCCATAAATCAGGGGTCACGGCCAGGAGACCTCCTGAGGCACAGGACGACTCTGTCTTCAGGTGCTCCTTGCCTGCAGCTCTGAGGGCTGCAGTGGCAGCAATGCTTAATGGGTCTGCAAAGTAATTAAGACAAGAAAGCTCCCCCAATTCCCAGGGGACTAATAGCAGACCAGATTCCTGTCTGTTATTCCTCCTCTACTGCTACAGCTGTATTGCTGGCTCAGCCCTCACAACAGGAGCCCTCCTTAACTCCAAAAGCCAAATCCTTTCTGCGGTTGCACTGGTTGGAGCCACGCATCTCCCTGGGGATTGCCGGGACTGCCTCCGCTGGGATGCCTGGCACCACACTGCAAAGCGGGTGCTTGTCTTTGCCTGCTGGGTGCTGCCAGCCTGGGGCCACACTTGCACAGGGTTTGCCATATGAGAGGGGGTGCCAGCCGCTGCCAGGGGTCTGGGGAGAGGTCACTGATCAGTGGAAAAGCCATCTCGGTTGCAGACAAGCTGGGTTTCAAGAGCAACTGCTTCCCAAGCTGGTCACTGAAGAGGAGCCAGTAGCTGCAGGTGCCCAGCATCCCCAGTGTGATTTTGACTGGGATTCACTCATGCCAGTGGTAGGAGCAGCCCTGGAGCACCAGCCCAGCTGGGGGAAGTGCCCACACCCAGCGGGTTTGTTTCCGTCATGCTAGGTGTGTGTGTAATTCATCATCCAAATGCTCGGTGTCACTAGCTCCCGGTAATTTATTGCAAGTAACGTGATTTTGGCCCCCACCGCAAGCGGGCTTGTGATGACGCGAAAAGCTGCAGCTGTCTTCAGTGCTTCCTTGCAGTAAGCTGAAGAGTTTGAGTGCCTTGAGGCCGGCGCTGAACGGCTCCTTTTCCAGCCCCAGGTCGTTTTTCTGGCCCTCCTTTGAACTCTCTTTGGTATTTCCACATCCTTCTCAAAACCCAGACTTTGGAGCTAGCCTTGCCAGGAAGGCAAAGTAAAATCATTGCTATCCCCTTGCCTCCTGCAGATGCTGGAGGGAAAACTGGGTCCCTGTGATGCTCTGGGGGCACTGTCTGCACCAAGATTAGGAGTCGGACTAGATGATCTCTAGAGGTCCCTTCCAACTCTGAAAAAAAAATCCGTGAAAATACTTTACACTCAGCCATGGTCATCTCATGCTTTGCAGAACAGCTCATCCTGCATCACTGCTGACCACCTAACCTATCTTGTGGCATCTGCATGTTTTTTCTCAGAAAAGCTATGTACCCTTAGCTAGATCAGAAGCTTACATATCATGGCCAATGCTTCCCAGAGGACAAGCATCTCTCCTTGTGCCTAGCCCAGGAGATGCTGAATGGCACAGCTCTGCCTGTGAGCCACCATGGCAGGAGCCCCAGGCTCAGGTTCCCCAGCTCTGCAGGGGAGCAGGGTTTGCCAGAGCACCCTTGAGAAGAGTGTATGCCCAGACATGAGATTTGGCAGCAACCGGGGCAGGTCACAGGGCTGGGCAGCTCCCCACACCCCAGCGTTGCAAACCTTGATGGTGCTGAGCCTTGAGAGAGGAGAGATGCTGGTGTCAAAGCAACAAACCCCCAGGGACCACCCTGCCCAGAGGGGTGGGTGCTCAGCTGAAGGTTGGAGCTTCTGGTGCCAGCTCTCCATCGCGACAAGACCATCACGAGCCCCCTGCAAAACAGCTCTTGAGACCCATATGGAAATTTCAAGGGTGGCCATAAAGTCTCTGGCCTCTATTGCTCCCATAACTTGTGGGAAAAAGCAGCATCTCATCAGTGGAAATATGGAGAGGAGGCAAAAAACCCCAAGGGGGCTGCTAGAAAGACCTAAGAGCCTGAGCTGACGGGTAGCTTGGAGCACTGAACTCATTTATTTTTAACTCACAACTGTGGGGCTAAACACTGCAATCTGTGCTCACCTTCGGCCTCGCCGTAAACTCAAGTAATTACTCATCTAATGATGCCTGCTAATCGGCATGGCTCACCAGGGAGCCGGCAGTGTGCCGGGCACTGCTTCTCCCGCCTGCCATGAGCCCAAGCAGGATGGGCAGGCACAACCCCTGCAGCACAGTGCCAGTGGGGACATCCCCAGGGTGTGGGGCAGCACCACCAGCCAGCAGGGACAGGGATGGTGGCAAATGCCACAGAAACAGCACATGTCTGCAGTATTGAGCAACTGCAGCTCATCCTCCCTGGGAGCTTCGGCCTCATGGACTGAGCCTCCCCAGGGTGCACAAGCCTCTCCCTTCACCCTCGCATCTCCTCCGGAGCCCGGGATTTGCAGGGTAAGCAGTCACCAGGCTGCTGTGGCACAAAGCCCTGTGGTTTTGGCTGGGAGCAGCAAGACGAGAGCAAAAGGTGGCTTTTCCTCCAGCACTGTGGCAAAATCTTACCCAGAAAGTGGGAAGTGGGTTTGGATCTCCCTTTGCGAGGCCAGCCCAGCACTGCTGGAGCTGGTGAGCTTCTGCTGAGCTGGGCTGGAGAGAGGATGGGGACCGGCTGTCAGGTCTGGCCAGTGGGTATTCAGGTCATGCCAGCTGCTGCTGCAGCATTGCTCTGTGTTTCATCTGCTGGCCTCTTCATCCAAAATGCATGTTAATCAGAGGCTGTGTGAGGGCTTCCCACCCACAGGATGGATACCTGTACCTGTGTGAGGGATCTGCACGCTTCCACCTGCCCATCCTTCCCTGTAGCCTGGGGCTCTGGAGACCCCATTCCCCCCTTTGATGCCCCTCTGGGGTGGCAGAGCCCTTCCTGGCACTGTCCTGACCACGCAGGGCTTTCCTCATGCCTCCCCAGACAGTGTGCAGAGACCCACAAGGTGCTTGATCCATGCTCCTTTCCACACCAGCAGCAGGTCATCCTTGCCGTGTGAGTCAGACGCTGCCGGGCAGAGCAGTCCCTGGTGCCAGCATGACCATCACTGCTGGGTGTCCAACATTGCTGCCAGGTTGGGGGGATCCTCCCAATTGCCCTGCAGCACATGGTCTCTCTGGTGCAGGCAGTCTGGGCTGTGTAGAGGGGGTTTATCCAGAGTGCTCGTGTGTGCAAAGGTGGCCCAGCACATCCACAGGCAGCACCCAGAGAAGCGGCGTGTGAGGCTCCATCTCCCCAGCATCATCCAGGGTGCCCAGAGCCGTGGCGGGGCAGAGCCCCATCCTGCAGAATGGCAGGCGAGCGCCTGAGACTGCCCTTTCCCTTCCCACAACCCTGCTTCATTTACCGCACACCTCCCAGCTTCTGCAGCGGATGAGGGGGGGGCCCTGCCGGCAGCGGCCTCTGTCACTGCACAGCCTCGCCTCCCTCCCCGGGGCTTGGGGCCCATCCTGTGTGCCGAGCGAGGCCGTGCCCTGCGGGAAAAAGTAGTATGTGGTGACGTAATTAAAGGCTGCATCATTAATGCATGTGTGCAGGGGCTGAATATTTCCTACTTCTTGAGTGCTTGGCTTCCCCGCACTATGGTCATGGGTGCTTAACTCCATGGGAGGCTTTAAAACAGGAGAAATACCTCTGGGAAGTGGAGCACCCTCAGCAGTCACCAAAGCCAGCATGCCATGAACAGAGCTGAAGAGCACGGGAGAGCTCTGGTGGGCTCCAGCCCCGTGTACAGAGTGGGGTGGAGGGCAACCTGCCTGCTCCAGAGACATCACTGTCCCACACACTGCAGCTGGAGCTGGTGCACAGGTCCACAGCGTGGCTACGTGCAGGTCCATGCGAATGTGGAAGGGCATCCATGCTGCTCCCCACGCTTTGCAGCCCAGCCAAAAGCCAAGCTCCTTTAGAGGGTATTGGTGTCTGTCAGCACAGGCAGAGCAATGTATTCTTCCTTTAATCTCTTTCCTGGAAACGCTGATGCCATTTTGGCTTGGACTGCACAAAAAAAAGCTCACCCCAAGGCAGACATCTGGCACACAACATTTTCATCCCAACAACCAAAATTTTGCTAGGCTGTAAGCAAGGAAGCCAGCCTCTCCTGCCCACTCCCACTGTGAGTCGGGGGGACCGTTGTGCTCCTGACTGTCCCCTCTGCCCCCCAGGACTACTGGCTGTCCCTGCTCTACAAGCGCCTCATTGGTCCCAAGGTCCTGGCGATCCATGTGGCCGGTCTCCAGAGGAAACCTCGGCCTGACAGAGTCATTCGCGACAAGCTCCGCATTTACGCCCACTGCACCAGCTACCACAAGTAAGTGGAGCGAGGGAGGCTGGGGGCTGCAGGGGGGATGAGAGAGGGACCCCCAGGAGATGGGGACCATCGAGGACATGCTGGGGCAGCACCCCAGGCTGTGGCTGGCAGGTTGGCTTCCCAAGGGACTCGCTTGGGCGCTGCTCTGGCCATGGTGGTGGTGGAGGGAGCGCATGGGAATGGCGATGCCTCTGATAAAAGTCGCGGCAAGACGGTTCCTGGGAACGGGGCTGGCCGGGGCCGGTGCGGTGGCCAGCGGACAGCCCCAGCAGCGGAGATCAAGGGAGTGGATTTCACACGAGGGGCCCCCGGTCGGTCGGGTTACCCGCCGGGCTGCACTGCCGGGGAGCCCGACCTGGTTATTGTTTCGCTGATAAGGTCTTTGAAAGCGCCCCAGTGAGCCGGGGGGGGCGGCCACCTCCTCCGCAGACACAAGTTGCTATTGTGGAGGAGGAGAGACTGTTTCTTTACACAGTCCAGATGCTTTCAACATGCCTCCAGCTCGGTAGGAAACCTTGTCCAGTAACTGACAGGTGCAAAGTGCTTTATAGCCTTTGTTTGGGGCTGCCTGATTAGGCAGGGACAGAGGATCAGTGTCTGGACCTGTCAGTTAGGTGCCCGGGGCAGAGGGGGCAGACGCCACTTACGCACAGAGCTCCCCTCCATTCTCAGCCTCCTCCTTGCGAGGCCCTGGGGGGGCTGTCCCAGGACCTCCACCCCCACGGCACCCTCTTGAGCCGTGCCATCTCTGGCGGAGGAGGCGGAGTGGAGATTGTGAAGGTGTCATCATGGAGCTGGGCTTTGTGATGGGGAGGTGGCATCTCCCTGTGGAGGGACAGCCAGGAGGGTGATGTCCCCTCTGGATGACTGCATGAGGCTGGTTTGTGTGGAGACCCCCAAGCCCCTTCTTGGAGGGGCTCCTGGGGCACATGCCAATGCACCCCTCAGCTCCCACTCTCCCCTTTGCAGCCACAACTATGTCCGGGGGTCCATCACCCTTTACATCATCAACCTGCATCGCTCCCGGAAGAAAATCAAGCTGGCAGGGACACTGCGGGATAAGATCGTCCACCAGTACCTGCTGCAGCCCTATGGCAAGGACGGGCTCCACTCCAAGTAAGTGCGATGCTGGCTGCTAGGGCTGCCACCGCCACCGTGTCCTCGATGCCACCACCCTGACCCTCTCCTGGTCCCACAGGTCGGTCCAGCTCAACGGACAGCCGCTAGCCATGGTGGATGATGGGACCCTCCCCGAGCTAAAGCCTCGTCCGCTGCGGGCCGGCCGCACCCTGGTCATCCCCCCGCTGACCATGAGCTTCTACGTGGTGAAGAATGTGAACGCGCTGGCCTGCCGGTACCGATAGCCCGTGGCCCAGAAAGGACCCACCGGCCGCGCTCCTGCCCCTGCGTACTCCCCAGGACAAGCTGCCTCCTCGCAGCCCTCACAGCCTCGCAGCAGGGCCGTGTCAGGCGGGCGCCATGCTGCCCTGCCCTCGTCCTCGCACCCTGGATGCCCTCCGGCTTGGCACCCTCTCCCACACTGCAACCGCAGAGCTCCGCTTGGCCCTGGCCACCATCCCGCCAGAGCGGTGCGATGGCAAATTTGCAGGGCCTGCCACGATCCGTCTGCAAGCTGCGAGAGGCACCCGGGGTCCGGTGCCCATCGGCTTGCTGGGGAGGGCTGGGGTGCTGAGCCCTAGTATAGCCCGGGGTGGGCACCCTCCCCGACGCCCCCAGTCCCGCTGTCCCTCAGGGTGACCCCCTCCAGCAGCCGGGTCCCCCTTTCCTGTGCACCTTCCCGGGCGGCGGGGGGCGCGGGCAGCGCTGCCGGTGCAGCAACCGCATGGAAGCAGCTCCCTCTGCTGCCGCCGGCTGCCGCCAGCCCGGCCGGGACCGGCGCGGGGATGCTGCGGACGGGGCGGGCCGGGAGAAGGGGCGCCGGGGTCCGCCCCGGGCGGGCGGGGCTCGGGGGTCCGCAGCTGGAAATGTTGATAATTAAATTATACGGCCCGGAGCGGAACGGCGGGAGGCGGGGCTGGTGGGCAGCCCCGGACCCACCCCCCC
>VFFE01005196.1:185631-198862 GCA_008921705.1 Burhinus oedicnemus
GTCGGCGGCGGCCGGGCCGTGAGTGTGTCCTGCCCGGGAGAGGGACGGTGTCGCGGGCAGGAGCAGCCGGGACGCGCCGTGGCGCTACCGGAGCTGTAATAAAGTTGGGCTGTCAACCGCGCCGGCGTCTTCTGTCCGCCACGGGACGGGGCCGGGACCGGGCACCGGGTACCGGGGCGGGCGGGCAGGCAGGGAACCGCGGTGCAGGGCCGCGCCGGGCCGCCGGGGGCGCTGCGCGCGTGGGCGCGGCGGTCACGCGCGGCGGAGCAGGAAGCGGCGCGGGGCGGGCGGAGCCGCGCGGTCCCGGTGCCCCCCGCCGCCGCCGCGGGTCGGGTCGGGTCGGGCCGGGCCGGGCCGGGCCATGCGGTGCGTCCTGATCGCCAGCACCGCGGCCGAGCTGCTCTTCTACTGGGCCGATGCCGCCTTCCTCCGCCGGCTGCGACCACCCCACGCCGGGCAGGTGGGGCGGGGCGGGACGGGACGGTGCGGGGAGGGGGTGCGTGGTGCGTCGTCGCGCGTGGGCGCTGACCCGGGAGCGTGTGCCCCAGGGCCCGGCGCTGGAGGACAGCCTCAACACCCTCTTCGCCCCCCTCATCATCTCCTGCACGGCACTGCTGGAGAAGCTCGCCGACACCTACACCTGCTTCGCCACCGAGCACGGGCGGCACCTCCACGTCCTGCACATGGTAGGGCCGGCACCGGGGACCGGGGCACCCCGGCCGACCCCCACCTAACCCCGCTGCCGGTTGCAGTTCGGGGACTGCCTGTACATCGCGGTGAACGGCGACGGGACGGAGAGCGAGGACGACCTGCGCCGGACCCTGTTCGTGCTGCGGCGCTTGTTGGAGGTCCACTGTGGCCTCGTCACCCTCGACTCCCACCTCATCCGCAAGGAGTGAGCGGGCACGGCCGGCCAGCACAGGCTGGCACCCTGGGTGCTGGGACAGCTGCCAAGCGGTGCCTTCATGCACCCCTGGGGGGGTGGGAGTGGGTGTCTCCAAGCCGAGACACCCCCTCTTTGCAGCAGGACCTGCCTGCTGGGCTGCAGCTGGGTTTTGGGGTGCCCGTCCCACCTGAGGAGGTGATGGCCGGCCCTCAGCTCACACTCTGCGGCCATTGCAGGTTGCGGCCGGCCGATTTGGAGCAGCGGGAGCGTGTCTGGAGCCTGCTGCGGGGCCTGCTGGAGACCTACAGCCGCCTGCGTGAGGAGGACCAGAGCTTTGCGGTGGAGGTACTGTGCCCCAGGGTGTCCCTTGCCTTCAGGGCATCCCAGGGGTGTGAGGCTGTGTGGAGTCCTGGGATGTGGGGAGGGTCTCTGGACCGGGGACTTTGGGGCAGCTCACTGGGGCAGTGGAGGCTCAGACCTGCCCCCGACGCTGCATGGCTGGGTTTGGGGGTCTCAGCAGCTGTCCCCCCTGCCTGCACCCCAGGCCGTGGAGCGGCTGATCCACCCTCAGCTCTGCGAGCAGTGCATCGAGTTCCTGGAGCGGCAGGTGGTGCAGTACATCAACACCAGCGCTGAGCGTGGCGGGGATGAGGTGGGCCATGCCTTCCTCCTGGTACACACCAAGCTGCTGGCCTTCTACTCCAGGTGCGCCTGGCCCTACCACCCTCCCCGGGGCAGCCGCTCAGTCTCCTGGCTTGACCTTTCCTTCTCTGACCTGCAGCCGCAATGCCAGCTCCATCCGCCCCGCTGACCTGCTCATCCTCATCCTCCTGGTGCAGGACCTGTACCCCAGCCAGAGTGCCGAGGAGGAGCTTGGCCCCCAGGTGCTCCAGAGCAGGGCATGGGGGGCAACAGGTCAGGGTGCCCCCATGGGGTGATGCCTTGGCAGCCAGGCCTTAATATTTTCCCCCTTTTTTTGGAAGCCTACGGCAGGGAAGGTGCTCCCCCAAGGACCCAAGAGAAGCGAGAGCATCCCCGTGAGCGGCCCTGGCTCCCACGGAGCTGCAGAGAAGGACTCGGATGATCAGGTGAGTGCCTGGGATCGGGAGCTGTAAGGTGGGATGCTGGCTGGGCTGCCTACATTGCTCCCAGCGCTGACTCAGCAGTTCTCGCCAGTAGGACACAGACGATCTCTCCGTGCCCGAGGTTTACTACACGCCCGAGCCCTCACCGGGCAGGCACAGCAGTGGTGAGTGCCTGGCTGGGCAGCAGCCCTGCCCCACACCCCCCAGCCCTGCAGAGGCTCTGGGGCTGCGTGGGGGGCTGGCAGGGAGGGCGACCTGCCGTGCTCCCTGCAGGCAGTGAGAGCTGGTCGGAGGGCGCTGAGACACTGGGCACCGGGGAGGCAGACGCTGCAGAAGTCCAGGTGAGCAACGAGTCCTGCAGTCCCGCCTGGCTCTGCACCTCCTCAGCTCTGTTCACCTGTCCTGGTGCTCTTTGTGGTCTCCAGTCTTCGTCACTTCTCCCTTGCTGGGCTGGGGCTGTGGGTGCCCCGGTCTCTAGGGCTGGGCGTGTGCCCTGTGTCCCCCGTGTTCTGCATAACTGACAGCGCTGACCACCCTCTCTGGAGCATTGCTTATGGTCTCACTGTCCAGAGCTGTCTGCACAGAGGGGCCGGGGCTGCTTCAGAGTAGTCTGGTGTCTCCCTCTGCTGCCTCTGGGCTTTCTGGGCTGCTTCCCTGCCGGATGCTGCAGAGCCTCACACTCTGCAAGCAAGTGCTGGTCTTGGTGCAAGGTGTTTGCAACCTGTGTCTCTGCAAGCAGCTTCCACTCTATCTGCTGCCCTTTTGGGGTCCTTGAGCACTTCCCTCCCTGCTGATCCTTTGCCACGTAGCCCCTCCAGCTCCATCACTTCAGTTGTGCCCAATTGCACCTTTAAGGGCATTGCTGTGTCCCTCCAGAGCATGCTAGGTCGGTGCAGGCTGTCTTGTCCCTGCATAGGGCTGAGCATCTCCCCTCTCTCCCCAGATAGCAGAGGACTTGCTCCAGACCTTGGAGCCTCTGGTCCCTGAAGCTTCAAACCCCAGAAGGATCTTCCTGGATGCCAATCTGCGGGAAGGTTACTGCCCCTTGCTGCCGCACACCATGCACTGCCTCCCACTCTGGCCGGGCATCTCCCTTGTCCTCCTGACCAAGGTGAGCTGCCTCTAAGGTGAGGGAAGCGACAGTGGGATGAGTCCTGGCTGACCCACCTCTCCACTCCCTGGCAGGGCCCCACGACCCAGGTGGCTGTCACCTTGTACCAGCTGCTGGATGGTTTCTTGGTGCTGGAGAGGAAGCTGGAAGAGGGGACAGAGGCGGGAGCCCCACGCTCCTACCCATTCCTGGCCGAGCTGCGGCAGCGCATGGACAAGTTTGTGAAGAAGTTGAGCGGGCAGGACATCCAGGTGGGAGTGGGGACACAAGGACCCTCTCCTGCTCTCTCCACAGCCTGACACTGAGCCCTGTCTCTCTCCAGTTGCAGAATGCCTGGGTGGACTTCAAGAACAAGATATTTTCCCGGAGCGAGCCTGCAAGCTCCTTGGAGTGAGTACAGGGTGGCTGGGAAAGTATCTGGAGAGGCGGGGGCCTTTTCCAGCCCGGGGGTTGGCATGGCTGTCCTTGCGGCACTGGGGACCCAGGGATCAAACTCGGTGCCATCCATGTGTCCTGGCTCAGGCTGCTGCAGGCAGTGGCCAATGTGAAGCGGCAGCTCTGCTCCGTGTACCGTCAGCTCTTCCTGGCCTCTGCTGGCCACAGCCTGTCCCAGGGGCTGCGGGACCGTGCCCAGAAGCTGATGAGGTGAGTGCATGGGGATTGCCGGCATCCCTGGGGTGCTACCCCACACCCAGCTGTGCTGGGGCCTGGGGGTCCCAGCCTCTCACCGTGGCTCTTCTTGGCAGGGAGAAGCTGCTGGACTGGCGGGACTTTCTGCTGGTGAAGAGCAGGCGCAATATCACCATGGTGTCATACCCGTCCCTGCAGCTGGGAGCTAAGCCCAGAGAGGAGAGGTCCCTGGGAGGGTAGCAGAGGTGGGAGGGAGAGGACCCTGTCCCCCCAGCACCAGGCTCAAGGGGAGGAGTGTGGTGGGCAAAAGCGGTTTCCCTAAGGCTCAGGGGCTGTCCTGGAAGGGCACCAAAGTTGTTGGACACCCTTAACCCACCCCACATACCTGGAGGACTTTCCTGGTCTGGTGCACTTCATCTACGTGGACCGCACGGCTGGGCAGATGATGGCACCATCGCTCAGTGTGACAGAGAAGTCCAGCTCAGAGCTGGGCAAGGGACCCCTGGCTGCCTTCATCAAGAGAAAGGTACTGCTCATGGGGCTGGGGGTGGGATGGGGACCACAGGAGGGGGTGACAGTTGGAGGATTTTCTGCTCAGGCTTCAGGTGCTCCTTGTCCCCAGGTCTGGTCCCTGATCACATTGGCCCGGCGATACCTACAAAAGGGCTACACAACGCTCATGCTGCAGGATGGTGACTACTGCTGCTCCTACTTCCTCTGGTTTGAGAACGAGCTGGTACGTGGAGCGAGGAAGGGGCTGAGCCTCTCTCCCCTGGCACCTTCTGAGGGCAGGGAGCAGGGCTGTCGGCACAGCCGGCTCCGGCTCCTCAGTGGTCCTCTCCCTGCTCCTGCCCTCTGCTGTCATCTCTTCCCAGGGCTACAAGCTGGAGGTGATGGAGGTGCCAGTTCTCTCCGATGACTCTGCTCCCATCAGCATGCTGGCAGGAGACTACTACAGGTGAGCAGTCCCCAGCCCTGCGGTTTGGCACCAGGGCCCAGGACTGTGCTGGAACAGGGGTGCCCATGAGTGATGCTGTCCTGACCAGGATGTTGCAGCAGGGTGGTACCAGTGCTGCAGTGTCACCAGGGCTGCAACAGCCCATCTCCCCAGCCTGGTGCCATGGTCTTGCTGGTGGATGGGCACTGTGTCTTTGCCAGGGACTTGCTAGGGGGAAGGTGTTAGAAAGGGGATGCCAGGCTGCACTGCACCTGCCAAGACCTCCATCTTCTCCTTCCCAGGAAGCTACTGCGTTACTACAGCAAGAACCACCAGGCAGAGGTGATGAAGTGCTACGAGCTGCTGACTGTGCACCTGGGCATCATCCCCTCTGAGCTCGTGGTCCAGCAGGCCTGCGACTTGGCCCGGCGTCTCTGGGAGCCCTCCCGCATCCCCCTGCTCTGAGCTACCTTCAGCTACCTCGGGGATGGGATTAAAGTGGGTGTGTGGGTGTTCCTGGCGCCTGGGCTGCTTTCTCAGTGTCTGCGTGCCGTCAGCTGTGCCTGCAGACAGCCACGGGCAGACTTCCCATCCTCCAGCCCGGCCGGGGCTCTGGCTGCCCGCCTCCCCACTCCCGGCAGGCTTCGCTGGCACCCAGCAGCCTCCAGGGACAGGTGGAGAGTGGGGCTGAGAGGTTGTTGGCAAATCACCATCTTGCTGAAAAGTACGTTTCCAAAGCAAGATTTATAGTGTTGGCTTGGCATCACCGCTAGGCTTTGGCTGGAGAACAAAATGGCGTAGCCAAGCCTGCATGGAGGAATGGCCCAGGGTTCACCCCCCCTTCCCCCTCGCTCCCAAATGCGTGGGGTGTGGGGACCTCGGGAGCTTGGCAGGCTCTGGGGGGTGCAGTCCATCCTGTACCCCCTTCCCCACGCCAGGGCTCTTGGACACCAGTCAGCTGTGGGGCCGAGCTCGGCTGTGAACATGTGGTAAAGCCAAGGCAGCTCCTGTGTTTCCCAGGCATATTTGGGCTTGGTGCATACGCAAACCCCCTGAGCATGGCTGGGGATGGGGCCAGCCCCGAGGGACTCTGGCAGCTGCTGCCCCTTGTCGCTCTGTGCTGCTCGCTGGGACTGGGGACGGTGGTTCAGGGAGCGCTGGACCATGGTGAGGCCTTTGCCCCATCCTGCTGGGAAGGAATTTGCCCTGCCAAGCAACAGTGCTGGGCTCAGCCCCAGGCTGCCCCTTCTCCTGCTGCTCTCAGGGCTGTGCTTGGGGCTAGCCTGCTCGAGGAGGGGCCAAGCTCCCCACGACCCGCAGTGCTCGGTGGCATATCACCCCAGCCACGTGCCCCTGGGTCCTCCCTGGAGCAGAAGAAGGGCTGGGGGGGGGCTCTCTCCCCCTGCCTGCCTGCCCAGCGCCTTCCTGGGTTACAGGCTGGAGAGCACCTGGCATTCTGCTGAGCACCAGGCAGGATCCAGCCTTGTCACCTCAGCGCTGGGGCTGGTCTCTGGCTCCCCTGCAAGTCCCTGGCAAAGCTCTGCCGCGGTCAGTGCCTTGCAAGCCTCGGGACACAGCGTCCGGCCCCACGCCAAGGCGTCCCCTGCCCTGGCCCCCCTGTCCCTTCCCTGTGCCCGGAAGCCCTGGGAAAAGCTCTGCCGTGAAAGCAAAGTCCAGGCTGCTGGGCCCAGGGCAGCCATGGCTGGGCACTGTAGGGTGATGGCAGCCGGGCTCCGGGCAAGGCTGGGCATGGGCTGCCCTTCTCGCTGGCTGTGGGGCTGGTATCTGTCCCCGGGGCTGCCAGGAGCACGGCTGGCCCATGCCGGGGCTGCAGACCGGCTGCAGCGGGAGTACGACGCAGTGGTCATTGGGGCAGGTAATGCTGGGCTGCGGGGAGCTGGTGGGGACACCCAGCTGCCCTTCCCCCAGGGCAGGCAGGGTGGGGATGGCCAGGTGGGGACCACGGTGGTGCTGGGCACGTTGCAGCCCCCTGGCATGCTCCTTGTGCCAGGGAGGGTGCAGGGGTCTTGCACAGCTGAGTACACATTGCAGCCCCCCCCCCCCCCCCAGCATGCTGCTTGTGCAGAGCACAGCTAGAGCATCTGCTTTGACCACTTTTGTCCCCCTCTCCTGCACTGTTAGGGATGGGAGGATGCTCCTTGCCACCTGTATTTCCATGTCCCTGTTACTGGGGTGATTGTGGCAGTCCCGTACCCCAGGCATGGCAGGGTGCCCTGTGCTGTGGGACCACCCCACCACCAGGCTTGGCTCACGTCCTTCTTTCCTTGCAGGGCACAACGGGCTGGTGGCAGTGAGTACTGAGAGCAGGGTGCTGTGACCTCCATTGCTGGGGGATGGTGGTGGACCAGGGAGGGTCTGCACTGTGGGCAAGGGAGGGTGTTGGTGGCAAGGCCCATGGGACTGGGGGCTCCCACGGGGCTGTGGGGAGTGGGGCCCTCCCTGGTGAGCGCAGGATGATGTGCAAGAGGGTGCTCGGGGTGACGATAACACATCCCACCCAGAGGGATAGGCAGCATGACACCGCACTCCCACAGGCTGCCTACCTGCAGCGGGCAGGGGTGCGCACGGCCGTGCTGGAGAAACGTCACGTGCTGGGTGGCGCAGCTGTCACAGAGGAGATTGTGCCAGGTACCCCTGTGCACCCCATGGCCCCCTGCCCCTGGCCAGCCCTGGGTGTGGGCACCCCCCACTGCCCCACATTTTCCAGGCTTCAAGTTCTCCCGGGCATCATACCTGCTCAGCCTGCTGCGACCACAGATCTACACCGAGCTGGAGCTGCAGGTACCAGCACCCATCCCTCGCTGGGCTGCTGGCACCTCCTGGCACACTGGCAGGGTGACCCCGCTGCCAGGCTGTCCCCGTAGGGTGGGTCCTGCAATCCCTGTCTTGCAGCGGCATGGCCTGAGGGTGCTCCCACGGGACCCCTACTCCTTCACCCCACTGCTGGAGGACAGGAGTCCCCCCCGCTCCCTCCTGCTGGGGCACGACATGGCCCAGACCCAGCAGCAGATTGCTCAGTTCTCCCAGAAGGATGCCCAGGTACTGTGGGGGCACGCACCTAGCACAGCAAAGCCCCCGAGGGGCTGCCCTGCCCAGAGGAGCAGCAGGGATGCTCCTAGGTAGGGTATCCATTGCACCTACCATGGTGCAGTGCTTCTTGTCCCTCCTCTGTCCCCTTTCAGGCTTATCCTGAGTATGAGGCATTCATGGGGGGCTTGGTGTCAGCCCTCGACCTGCTGCTGGATGCTCCACCGGTGGATACAGCTGCCCTAGGGCAGGGTTCCCTGCTCCAGCGGCTCAGGGCTCTGCGAGCCCTGAGGCCCCTGCTGTGGGCAGGTACATTTGGGGTATCGGGGGATCCCAATGGCAAATGGGTGTTTGCCCACACCTGGAGCAGGTGATGCTCCTTCCCAGGGCACAGGCTCCTCAGGGGCTCCAGCTGGGCTGGCAGACCAGCAGGCTTGCCCACTGCCTGTCCCCAAACCCAACTGGGCACAGGCAGCTGGCCCTGGTATGGCTGTGCAGGTCTCACGCTGCCTCTGCACCCCCAGGACTGGCGCTGGGGCGGCAGCTGCCTCACTATTACGAGGTGCTCACAGCCCCCATCTCCAAGGTGAGTGCTGGCAGCAGCGGCACAGAGCCACCAGCCGCCTCCCTGCCTGCCTGCGAGGGTGCTGCAGCAGCCCCCCACCCCAAGCCTGGCACTCTCCTTTTCTCCTGGGCCAGATCCTGGATCAGTGGTTTGAGTCGGAGCCCCTGAAGGCAACTCTGGCTACTGACGCGGTGATTGGAGCCATGGCCAGCCCCCACACCCCCGGCAGTGGGTGAGTGTCCCTTCCCCCCGGGGCTCATGGCTGCACCGTCCCCCCGTGCCATCCTCTGTGCTGGCAGCTCCTTGGCTCTGCTGTGCCCCTGCCCCACTGCCTCACCCTCCTGCTGCCCACTCAGACTTGCCAGGGTGGCTCAGGGGTTGGAGCTGGGCAAGGGGCTGCCCCCCCCATCCCTGCCATATGGCTCTCCTGAATTGTGTCCACTGCCCTTTTGCTGTTTGGACACCTTTGCCCCCAGGCCAGGTCAAGTCCTGGAGCACCGGTGGGTGCTCCCTGTAACTGATTTGGCATCCTACGAGCTGGTGTGGTCCCATCTGCAGGGGCTGTGGCACCATCCTCACCATGGCCATGCAGGGGACAGACCTGTCCCCTTGGCCGGCAGCTAACCTGGGGTCCTGCTGCCACAGGTACGTGCTGTTGCACCATGTGATGGGTGAACTGGAGGGACGGCGGGGGGCCTGGGGCTACGTGGCTGGCGGGATGGGGGCTCTGTCCCAAGCCATCGCCTGCGCAGCGGCTGCCCAGGGAGCCCACATCTTTACTGAGAAGGTACAGGGTGTCTGGGTGCAGGGAGCTGGCTGACTGGCCTGGAGGAAGCAGGGATGCTCTTAGTGAGGTCCTGTCCCCTCTATCCGCCCAGGCGGTGTGCCACGTACTGCTGGGCAGGGACGGACGGGCACAGGGCGTTGCACTGCAGGACGGGACGGAGGTGAGGAGCAAACTGGTGCTGTCCAACGCCTCCCCCCAGATCACCTTCCTGGAGCTCGCCCCCCAGGTATGGGGCACACGGGGCTGGCAGGGGTTTGGCATGGTGGTGTTCCCTGGCCAGGCTGCCCCCCCTCACTGCTGGGCTCTGTCCCGGCCTCTCCCACCCCAGGAGATGCTGCCAAAGGATTTTGTCCAGCGGATCCAGCAGGTTGACACACGCTCTCCCGTCACCAAGATCAATGGTAGGTACCAGCGGGGCTGACTCTGCTGCCATCCCCACTGGAGGGACACTGGTGCCATGCTCAGCAAGAAGCTGCACCCCTCTCCTTTTCCTGTCCCCCCGTCCCGTGCCCAGTGGCTGTGGATCGGCTGCCCAGCTTCCTGGCTGCTCCCAACGCCCGCGATGGCCAGCCCCTGCCCCACCACCAGTGCTCCATCCATCTCAACTGCGAAGGCACCCATCTCCTGCACCAGGCCTTCACTGAGGCCACCCATGGGCACCCCTCCAGCAGGTAGGTGCCTGCACTGGCACACCTCAGTGCCCCAGGGAAGGGGTAGGACAGCCAGGGCAGGTGGTGCTGGGAGAAGAAGTTTGGAGTGTTCGGGTCCTCTTCTTCCTGGCCAGCTAGTGTCCTGCTCCCCCAGGCCCATGATTGAGCTCTGCATCCCCTCAGCGCTGGACCCGGGGCTGGCCCCACAGGGCTGCCACGTCGTGTCCCTCTTCACCCAGTACACCCCCTCGGTGCTGGCAGGCGGGCAGCCCTGGGATGAGCAGGCCAGAAGCGCATATGCAGACACAGGTATGTAATGCAGACAGGGACATGGGTACATAATGCACACACGGAGCCAGGTAACACCAGGGGTGCTGGTCCCTGCCCATGGGCAGAGCCACCCTAGAGCTGCTCAGGGGCTGGCCACCATGTCCTCCCAAGCTGCCTGCTAGTCTCTTCAACCCTCTCTAGTGTTTGACTGCATCGAAGCCTATGCCCCGGGATTCAAGGCGTCTGTCATCGGTAGGGACATCCTGACACCACCAGACCTGGAGAGGATCTTTGGGCTGCCCGGTGGGGTGGGTACCACACGAGCTCAGCTCTGAGTATCACGCCAATGCTAACGCTGGTGGGCGCACAGCCCTGGGCCAAGCACAGCCAGCTCACACAGAGCTCTGCTTGCAGAACATCTTCCACGGAGGGATGTCTCTAGACCAGCTGTACTTTGCCCGGCCAGTACCATCCTACTCAGGCTACCGGTCCCCAATTCCTGGCTTGTACCTGTGTGGAAGCGGAGCCCACCCCGGTGAGTAGGGCTGGGAGCCAGGACCCTCCTGGTAGGGTAGGAGGAGAGCACAGCACACGGAAGCGGTGCAAGGGCAGCACTGGGGGAGGAGGGGATGTCCATTGCCCTCTCTGCCCTTGCACAGGCAGGGAGGTGCGGCAGCTCCACTGGTGCAGTCCTGGGCCCCATCTCCTGGGGCTGGAACTGCCCGCTGCTCCCCATTTCTGCTCTCTTGCAGGAGGAGGAGTGATGGGAGCAGCAGGACACAATGCTGCCCAGGTGGCCCTTGAGGACTTCAGGCATCTATGATGGCAGTGCTGACACCAACTTTGCCCATGCAGGGCTGTGGCTGCAGCGAGCTGTGCTGTCCTAATGCAGAGCTCTGCCTGTCCCCAACTTGCTTCCCAGGCACCCCAGGGCAGCAGCATCCCCTGAAAGCCAGGGGAGTGCAAGCTGGCAGGGTCCCTTGTGCTCACAGATGCTACTGTCATCTTGAACACGTGGCTGCTCCCAGCCTGGTACAGCCCAGTCTTGCCTGGATGGCTCCTGGGCACCAGGCAGCCGTGGTGACTCTCAGTCAGCCCCCACCTGCACCCACAGAAATAAACCCCATCCTGGGCTCTGCTACCACTGTGGTTTTTCAGCTCTTTGTGCGGTTCCCGACGTGCTGGTGTGGGGGGCTACTCTGTGCCATCTGCACTGCGCCTGGCAATGCAGCCCCTGGGGGAGCTGCCAGAGGGTACAGGCACGTCCCAGAGCAGTGAATGGGGACAACCAGCCCCTACTCCTCTTCCCTGCTCATTGATGCAGGCTCAGGTGTGTGCAGGGCTATTTGGCTGGAGCCACCCAGCCGCAGGCTGGCCTGGATCACCCCAAGGTGCCTAGAACAAACAGGGAACCAGGGAGCTGCTTGAGACCTTCTTTGCTACCTGGAGCCCCCAAACTGTCCTCCGTCTCCTCGGCCCTCGGGGGCTGTGTGTACAGCAGCCCTGCACTCAGCAGCTCAGAGACTGCAGGAGCCAGGACTGGCAGCTTCCCCCCATGTCCCGCACACCTCCCCCCCATTCCTGCCAGGAGCTGCCTGCACGTGTTCTGGCCCCATCCCTCCATCCCCAGGGCAGATGCTCCGCGCAGCCCAGCGGCTCTCGCTGGCCACCCTTCAGCCGGTGGCAGGCCCGGGGTGTGCCCTTCTCCCGGGCTGCTGCCGGCAGCCGCTTGCTGCAGATTACAGAGCTCACATCCTCTCCCTGCCCTCTTCCTCCCCGGGACAATGCTCCCGATTCAGTCGCCCGCCTCGCCTCCCACCGGGCCCTAAATACGGTGCTGCCGGGCTGAGCTGTTGCACCTGAGCTGGCTGAATCAATATTGACCGGCCAGGAATAGTCCCGCAGCCCTCTGAGAATAGCCCCGCACGCCCGCCCCGCTGCCCACAGCTTCCCGCGCAGGGGGCTGCCCTGCTGCCGGACATATATTTTTAGCTGCTGCAGTTGCTGGCAGCCCGGGGATGCAGGTGCTGGCACCCAGTGAGCCCCGAGGGCTGGGCTGGAGGGGGATGACAGCGGGGGGGGGGGACACGACGACACCCCCAGCCGGCCACGGTCACACTGAGCAGCAGGACACAGTGCCCCCACTGCCGCTGTTTGAGGCTGGTAGGTCCCAGGTGCGGGAGAGCCCACCGGAACCCCGCTGCCCTCATCTTGCTGTCCCCGGGAGCAGAGGCAGAGCTGGGAGCAGGACCCAGCACCCGCCTGCCCTGCACCCCTGCCGGCATCTGCACTGGGGCGGGGGGCGGGGGTGGGGTGGCGCTTGTGTGTGGGGGTGCTCTTGGCCTCACACTTGAGTAATTGAGCTCCAAAACGTCGAGACACGAATGAGTCATGGGCTCCGCTGCTGGCCCCAGCCCTGCCCTTCCCCAGGGCTCTCCGTGGCCCCCATGCTGGGGCTGGCCAGGGACCCCCCACCCCAGGAGAGGCTCCAGCGTGTGCTCCGAGCCCGGCTGGGGCACAGCGCTGGAAGGAGGATGCCCTGCGAGGGGGTCCCGGGACTGGGCGCCCCTACACGCCCCGGGGGTGCTGGAGGCTCCCGCGGGACGTGGCGATGAGCTCACGGGCTATTCCCGGTCGTGTTGATCCTGGCGCCTCCCGGCAGGAACCAGCTGCTTTGACTCCAAACAAACAGCCCCGTGGCCACCGGCACATTCCTGGCCGGCCCCTGGCCACGGCGAGGGCACAGGGCTTCCTGTTTATCCCCGTCCCACGGCGGGGCAGGCGGGAAGCGGGGTGCCCCGGGGACTGGCGGCACCCCAAGCCGGAGGTTGCTCCCGGGGCAGGTCGGGGGGGGCATCCCCCGTCTCCACGTCCCATGGAGGAGGACTGTGTCTGGGGACCCTCGCAGCCAGCCTGGCTCAGGGGTGGCCCAGGTGATACCCCAAGCCCCGGGAGGACCCTACTCTGGGCTCCCGGTGCTACCTCACACACTCCCCTGGTGTCTGTGCCCCCCAAGTCCTGGCCCCGTTGTAGCAGCCCCAGGCACCCCATCCCTGCACACCTGCTTGAGCTGCTGCGTGGGGTGGGAAGGGGCGAGGGGTGTCCTTTTTGGGTGCCCTGGCGTGGCAGTTTGTCACCCCCAGAAACCCCATGCTCTGCCCGGCTGAGGACCAGCCCCATGGTGCGGTGGTGCTGCACGGGGGCATCCCTCACTGAGGCCATTGAGTTCATTGGGGCGGGGGCGGGGGGTGGTGTCCGGGCT
>VFFE01005200.1:0-15448 GCA_008921705.1 Burhinus oedicnemus
GTGCACTCTCCTAGCAGGAAAAAGATGTGGATTTGAAGTCTTTAAGATGATGGAGGGATCAACAGTGATGTTACCCACATTTGATTGAGTACTCAAACCTCACTGGGTAAAAAGTCACAATGCCTCCCCTTTTTTTTTTTTTTTTTTTTTTTTTCCTGAGTCTTCTCTACCCCATCTTCCTCTTCTTCTTCAGTTTGGGTCAATTCACTATGGAGCAAGAACGGCAACAAGAAAGTTTCTCCCTTAAAGCGCTGACTCTTGAGTTGGGGCAGGCTAGTCCCATAATTGGTCAGAGCTGTGCTTATATTGTAGTGGGTTATTTGGTTGTTCCTAATCTTGTCCCAAGAGCCAGCTGCTTCCATACGGGTTTGCCTTCAAGGGTGTGCCAGTCAATGGGATTTCAGGCTAGGTTTCCAATGAAACATGCTCTTCAGCGGGTGCAGCTCTGACATCCTCAAGCAGCTTTTTTCAGGGATTTCTTTCACAGAGATTTCTGGGCTGCAGCCCGGTGTTATAATTATGACACAATCCTTATATGTTTTTATCCCAGCTAGTGGCACTGGGAATATTTTAATGATTCATATAAATGTTTAATCCTTGTTAGAATCCTGCTAAGCTCTGTGCCTTAATAATTATCTTGTGGGTTAGCTCAGTCAGTACAAAACTGTAAGACAAGAAAAACATCCCTGAGTCTATGCTGAAGTCAAATAACTCAGCAGTGCATTTGAATGCAATGGGAAGTGGAAGTTTAGGATCAGCCAGTTCAGATTAGCAGGCCAATGAACCCTCCCTAGTGGCCAGCGGACTATGCAATTCACGATGCTGCTCTACTCATGCTTTTGGCAGAGGTTATGAATCAGAAGCATTTTTGACAGCACAGCACAGTTCCTGCGTGCACAGCCCAGGCAGCCAAAGTGAGGAAGGTGGCAGCACAAAAATGAGTTCGTTTTCCAAACCCCTTCAGCTTCACTCAAAGCTTCTGAGTCACTCTTGAAATCTCACTGGAGAGAAATAAGATGTACACAAAACTCAGCTGCAGGATGACTGGGAATGTTGATCTTAAAAATATATCCTGTGTTTATCAGACAGGAACCTAAGGACTTCACTCATTGAGGGCAATGTTTATTCCTTCTTCACAGTGAGACCAGTGTGCTGCTGTCACTGATTTTGGTGAGAGATGTGCAAGCATCTCTTATGAGAGGCCTTTGGATTCAAAGGACCAACTGGACTACAAGATGGGCTTTTGAATTATTCAGAGGGAGTTGAGTACACTGAGAGATGAGCTGTCCTTCCCAGCCTGCCCTCAGCAGTCTGAGCTTCCTTTCAGGGGTCAGTGTCAGTTGTTTGGTGGGGACAATCTTCCACAGCTGCACACAGGTGAGCTGTCGCTCTCGCTACAGTGAAAAATATAAGTATTTCCAAAGTCATGAGAGGTTTTCAGTGCACGAGTGAATGGTACTGGGGTTTTACTTCTACTGTAGGTTGAACCCAGCAGGACCACTTGCTTGGCCCTGCTGCTGCTCTTGTTTATGGTCTGTGGGATGACTTCAGATGGTAATGGGGTAGGGGATCTGACCCTTAGGGTCTGATCCTGCTTCACTGCAGGCAGGGTGAGCTGAGATGGCACAGGAGTTACACTGAACTTCGTAGCACAGACCCATGTTTGGTACCTGTTGAGTATCTGAAGCCCTGATGCATCACAGCCTTATGGGTACTGCAGGCTGGTAGTTGGAGGGCTGGACTGATGTCTCAGCTTCATTTATTCACAAATTTCCTGTCCTGTTTTCCACGTATCAGTGGTCCCTGATGCCAGTTAGAGACTGTGGTGTTTCCATCGTATGAAACATGCAGGAAAACCCCACTTGTGAACAGGTAGACCTAAGCCAATTTTTTTCAAGCCCTAGGCTGGAACTCGGGTGAGCAGTACACAGCTCTGTCAATGTTCCATCCTGAGCAAGGCTGTTCTCATTGCTCTGTGCAGTTTGTCTGCCTATAAAATGATGCTGCTGCTGATCTCCTATATAAAACCATTTTGAGAGCTCCCAGTGAAAGGTGCAATATAAAAGCCACCAAGAATTGCCCCCAGACCACTGGAGAAAGCACAGTGCTGCTGTTGGCATGGATTTCATATGATTATCAGCTAGTTTGCAAAAATCTGTGCAACAAACATCCCCCGTATGAGCAAACTTGTCAAGTTCTGCTTTCCAGGGGTACCTTGGCAAAGCAGGGCCTCCAGAGATCACCAAGACATACACTACCACCTCGGCTAAGTTTGAAAATACCATGATCATGGAGCTTAGTACTATTCTTCAGCCAGGCTTGCATTTCACAATGGTGGGCAGATGAGTCAGTCCACAGAAACTGTATGTTTGAGCATTATTTATGTTCTACGGGACACAAAGTAAGGGGTAAACATTCCTCACTGGGGTTAGGGGGAGGAATGAGACTCTGCCGTGATCTACATAGCTACAAAACTGGCCTTATATGAAGGGTGTCCATGGTTAGAAAAGAAAATTACAAGAAATGCAACTTGCCACTTGGAGCTGCACATCTGGACTAGAGACTGGTTACAATTTAAGGATCTGCTTCTGAAACATATCAGCATATTACAAGGTGTTACACTGAATATCAGTGTATTATGGTCTGTGAGGTTAAGCAAATCCACTTGCAAAAGAAAATAGGATCCAGTCCAAAAGCTGATTTATACAGGCTCGGAATTCATCCTATACATTTTGCACTTGGGAAACTCATATATTAGTCAGGGTGTTTCTGCACTGCGAGAGACCTGCAAGATTGGACACTTACATTGCTAAGATATGCCAAAGCCATGAATCTAAGCTTACTTGCATATGGTGTCATCACTGACATCAGCAGAGGATGGACTTTGTGCTCTGTCCAGTGACTCTTCAGATTTTTAATTTTCTTACTTCCTTGTGGGGAGGGCTTAGCATCAAAGACCACATTAAAAGTACTTTTATCAATAATAGCTCAGGCTCTTGCTGTAAAGTGGTCACCTTAAAAAACTTATCTCTAAACATAACAAGGGAAACCTTATAGTCAAGAGATTTCACAAAACATCCTGCAGGTCTAGACTTCCAAGGGAAGTGACTTCCAGAGGAACAGACCCTCCAGTGAGGGTGTCCTGCCTCTGGACAGGCAACACCAAATTCTTTGCTAATGAGCTGTGCTCATTTATACCAGCTGCAAACCTAGCACGCCAGTGCAAATTTCCTGTTTTGGTGAAAATATTGCTTGTGAGCCTTTTTGCATTTACAGTGCCCATATCCCTTCATCTAGAGCCTGATCTTGATTAGGCCTTGGGGACTTTGGATTTGCCTCCAGCCTCCAGAGCAACTCTGTTGTATTCGAGTACTTCCACTGAAAACTTCACTTCGTTGCAATATAAAACCAGCCAGAGAGTAAAGTCGCATCCCTGGTGAGTAATGAGAATATGAGGCCTGACACGGCTGTATTTTTCCAGCAGCAGTAGGCTGAATCCTCAGCAGCTGGCTCACCAGCAGTAGGCTGAATCTTCTCTTGATGTACATCCATGTGGCTTTACAGAAAGACATTTTTTTCTCCAGCCATTTTTGATATAAGCTGTGTACTGAGGGGTGTCTGACGCCTGCACGTACAATGTGACGTGGAAGACCCCGCAGCTGAGCGGCTGCGAGAAGGAGCCTCCTGTTATCTATTGTGCGTGGAGCCTACCCTGTAGGTCCGTGTTGGCAGACACATATGGAGGGAGCCCTTTTCATCTGCTCCTTGCTGACTGCCGAGGGCTGCTCCCGCGCGGCCGCGGAGAGCCGGGGGGCCCACGCTGTACAGTTGTGGTTGCGAATTCCTGGGTGGGGAGGGGAGCTGCGGGACTGCACGGGGGAGGCTCGGCTGGGGCCGGGGCGGGATCTTTTCAATGGCAGCACAGAGGAGCTGGGGATCGGTTAATTAAAACACTCGCAGATGGTTTAGGTTATGGGACACATGTGTGCGCCTGGCCGCATGACGCTCATCCGAGCAATTAGCAGCCCGGGAGAGGGAAGCCAACCTCGCGCGGGAGCAGGGTGCTGGCCGGGCTGCTCACAGGGGACAGCAAAGTGAGGAGGGTCCCGGGGCTGCAGCGTGGGCACTGGGGTCACCTGGGACCCTGCAAGGTGGGCACCAGCCGGGAGGTCTGTCCGCCGTCCCTGCTGCAAAAAGGGGACAACCTGCGGTTGCAGACCGTGCCTTGAGTGCTGTCAAAGAGCGGTGCCCGCAGGGTCCAGCCCCGCTGCGGGAAGGCTGGCTGGGAAGGGCAGGAAGCACATTTCCTGTGTGCCCTCTCTCTGGGGCCGGCTCACTCCGCCATGTGCCCAAGGGCCACAGGGAGCCATAGGAGCGCTGCTGGGTGCCCGGTGCCCTGGGCGCTTTGCCTGCACCACGTGATGAGGAGCGGAGCACGGCCATCGGTTTTGTATGTGCTCTGCTCTCATTTTGCCTTGGGAAATTGGGGAGAAGCACTGACTTTTGGTGATACAAGCACAGTCCAGCAATCAGCTTCTTAAAATAAAATAGCTTTTTTTTTTTCTTTAAAACTACAAAGAGATATTTTAAGAAAGTTAGAACAATACAGCATGCAATTTACCCTGTCATTGAGCTCTGTGCAAACCATATAAATACATTTGAAATATTAGTAATTCAGTGAAATTATGTCATTGACTCTAAGATTAACTGAGAAACAGAAGTATGACAGTAACAACTATTTAAAAACCAAATGACTAAAGACAGGAGGAAGAAAACCCAACTGGCTCCACCCTGTCACGTTAACAAATGAATAGTAAACCTTGATTATTGGCTAACATTTGCTGGGACGTGAAATTGTGGATGTGCCAGAGCCTGAGCCGGTTAACAGTCAGGGAGCAGTGGCTCTGGGGTACTTCAGTGCTGGTCCATGGCACTGCATGGCTCTGGGTCAGAGGCAGCCCAGCTCTCTCCCACCACGCTGGGGGGTGTGTGTGTGTGTGTCTCATCGCAGCACTTGACTTGGGTCCCCAAGCACTGCTGTGTGTCCATGCAACTTGCAATTTGCTTGAGCTAATTACCCCTTTCAGTTCAAAGAGATTGTGTTGCTAGATGTTTGGAAATTTGCTCTGGATGCACGTGCTCTTTGGATTTGATTTGCAAAGCGAAATGCCTTAAATGCTCTTAAGGACTATACCCACAGTCATGCTGAAGGTCTGTGTCAGAGTAGGGAACCGAAGCAAACTCTCCTTCCAAATCCAGGGTGCCGGTATAAATTCTGGGTCATTTCTTAGCCACCGCTTGTCTAGCAAATGGTACGTAGAATTGCCTGAGCCTTTACACCTTGGAAGGTGCCTTCTTTCCTCTGTGTGATGAAGTTAAATTTTCTGCTGAAATTTGTTTATGGACACTTTTAATCTTTGGGAATGAAACTATTTCAGTGTCAGAAATATCTAATTCTAAAAAACTGCCTGGAGTGACAAAGACAAACCAATCAATATCAGTGAACGGGAAAAACCCTTTAAAACAAAAATAAAAACAGTAGTGGAAAATAGTAATTGGAAACCAAGACTGAAATAGGATAATGAAAGTGATTCTTCCATCAAAAATTAGAAGTTTGCTAAAATGAAAATGTTTTTGTGAAAAATTAGCCTTTTTTTCTGTTATTAACAGAAGCCCATATAACACAGAGGAAGTGATAGAGATGTGCATTAATTATGTAAATTAACTCTGAATGACACAGTGCAAACTAATCAATGTCTCTTTAGCTTAGTCTGTAGAGTGAGAACTAAGGAATGGCAAATTTGGTGTAACTGACCTCAAAGGAGGTAACTGAAGTGTTGAAAGATGTTGTGTGCAGTTTGCAAACTGTGAGAGACTTTGGAGCCTCAGTCATGGCTTTTCAGTGTTGCAGACATCAGGGCTGGCTCCAGAGGTGGTGGGACCTGTGTGACAAGGCTGAGTAGCTGGGGCACAGCACCCCGTAGCAGTGTTTTTGCCGTGCTCTGAAGCCCCGACTGGCAGTGCTGCCTTGAGCATCACTGTGCTGCCCTGAGGATCTATGCGCTGCCCTGCTTTGCAAGGAGCAGCCATGCCCCAAGAGTCACCACCTTGCAGTGATGTACAGGGTCTGCTGGGCACATCTCAGTGGCATTTTGTGGGCTGGTGCCTATGGCTTGAGTTGTTGGGGTGTGAAACAGCCCTCATCAAACTGGTGTGACTGTTAAGGAGCTGCAGAGCCTGCCTTAGACACCTGGGCTGCTAACCCGGTTTAAGCCCAAGCTAATACAGACATGCAGTTTTTGATCATCTTGGTGCACCTTGGAGCAAGCTATATGTGCCTACAAAAAGCGATGATGATGACCCTTAAATCCCATTGGAAAACAGGATCTCAGCTCCTAAAGCATCGAGGCACTTGAAGAAGTGTCCCCCTTGCTGCTGTCAGCAGCAGTGGCAGTGACACTGGGTGCGTGGCACTGCCGTTTCACCGGGTGCTGGCACCTCTTCCGGCAGTGAGAGAGGAAGGGCCAGGGGAGGGAACCGTGATTATTAATCGGGCACTGACCTGGAGGAAATGTTCTTTAGTGGCTCTTGCTTCTTCTCTCTTTTTGATTCTAAAAACGTCTGAAGTGAGATCAGTAAATGGTATTGATCTGAGGAGCCAACAAAACAACAGCAACAAGAACTAAGCCAAAAAAACTCCCCACAAAGTCAGCTCACGAGGAAATCATGTGGGTCTGTAAGTACATTTTGGCTGGAATTCCCAGTTGTGCAGATTTTGCACTGTCACAGGATACTTCTGTTCAGAAGGTACTTCTGTAATTCAGCTATTTTTCTCACCATCTTAGGTTAGGAGTGGGACAGAGAGGAGAAGTACATGTGTTATTCTGCTCTGCTAAGCCAAAACTAAGCACAGATGTACTGTGGCTGAGACTGTTTGGCTGAATTGACTGTTTGCCATAGCTGCTTTCAGAAAACACATAAAAACTTTGGCCTCCATCACATGAAGCTATTTGCCAGAGGGGAGCCCTCTGTCTCGCCAGAGCCAGTGTTGGTTCACATGAGCAGAAGGGTAACGGTAGTGTGGCTCCTTGCAGGGCTAGACATTGAGGTGATGTCTACAGCAGGGTGCAAACTTACTTAATTGATTAGGCATTTTCATTGCTTTTAAAATGTATGCAGCGTAGTCTTCTGGTCCTACTGAAACACAGAGAGATCAAGTACCACAATACCTGTCCACCCATGGTGGTCTTCAGAGAACCATGGGCTTTTGAGAATCTGTCCATTTTATTTTCATTTAGAGAGCTGACGAGCTTGCTCGCAGGACTGACTGAGCTGACCATGGCCAGGAGATGATGTTTGGGACTGCTACTGAAAGTCTTAGCTCCAGAGGGAAAGGGTACAGTGAAAATCCCATCTCCAGGCTAGAAAAAAGAAAGTTTGTACATACAACTCCACATCCAACTCTGCCAGTCTCAGTCAAGGAGGCAAATAAAAAGGTTTTCAGAAGTCCTATTAGTAAAAATTTTATGAAAGAAATAATCAAACTTGTGATTTTGGGCGCAACTGCCTCGAGATTGTAGAGTGGCTGGGCTCAGCATCAGCATCCTAGAGCTAGACCTTGGACCCAGTTGTCTTCCCTCCCAGCCAGTGCTTGCACACAGGCACCAGCTCAGCTCAGGCAGGCATCGTGAGGAAATGGGATGGCAGAACAGGTCTGCTATCCTCCTCTGGCTCCACAGCTTGAGTTTCATTGTTGACCATGACCACTACCACAGACTGCCATCATCTGCCACTGCCCTGTCATGGGGCAGACCCACACATGTATCAGGAGTGGGGCACCTGGACTGAGGAGGTAGGGCCTCTGGATATGGTGCTACGATACAACTTTCGTCCCTTTATGTACCATTAACGGTTGTGTGCCACAATCAGGCCTGCTGGACACTGGCATGCCTTTGACTGAACAGTGATGTGGCAAAATAAAATAGCACTTTCAGTGACTTTTTATTGACATCAGGTGGTTTCAAAAAGGGGGTTGGACAGGTCTCGTAAGTGAAGTCTTCTCAGTCCAAATAAAGATGTCAGTCTTTACATACTCTCTGCCTTTCCACCCTTGAACAAGGAAAAGATACTAGGTTGCCACAGGGCCAAGTTAGGGTATTTATCCTTTTGTGGGTTCCTCTCTGAAAAGTCACTTTATAGATCAAGAAATCTGAAGAAAACCAAGCCTCTGCCGAACGATAAGAAACTTAGCTTCTGCTAGGGTGGAATTAAGGGGAGCTGGCTACAATTTACCTCGTCAAAGCCGTGTTGTTCTGAAATTGTTGGGTACCAGAGAGCTTATTATCACCATAGCCTCTGAAGTAAATGTGCCTGAAGCATCTCACCACCCTGTTGTGGGGATGTCTAGGTGCTTTCTGGAGTTGTTGGGCTGGCAGGAAGCATCAAAACATGCAAATTTTAGCTTTCAGACAAAAATGAAGAAAGGAAGGGACTTTTGTTGGTTCTTTTTGTCTTCCAGTGACCCTCGTTTTAATGCAGTCTGGCTCACTTTGCCAAGATGAACATGATGTGTTGGCTCTGCTACTGACCATGGTGTTGGCTGAGTGTCAGGGAGTTTGCAGGACGTTTGCAGGAAGAAAAGTACCCATCATGAGGCAGCTGGGCAGACCTCAGACACTTAAGACCTGGGTCAGGAATGGATTACACAATGAGACATTTTTACATGCATGAATTAACCAAAAGCATCCCAGGTAAAAAAAAATCCCTTTTATGATGATGCAGGAGGGGTAAAATCCTTTCCATGTTGAACTTAAAAAGCAAAGTACACAGAAATCAGCAAAGGTAGAATTTCACCCTTTATCTTTCTCTTGGCTTTTGGAAAAGACTCGGTGTTTTTTAGGGACTTTTTTTTTTAATCTCCCTTTGTTTTTCCTGTATTATCATCCTGAATTATCATCCAACATTACTGAAAAAAGAGTGGTCTGAGGCAGTGAACTGTTTCCTGGGTGGATGGGTGGGTGTGTGGGAGGTGGGTCCCTCTGGCCGGACAAGCTGTGCCCCCTGCCACTCGTGGTCCCTGGGGGCAGGTCTCCTCCCTCTCCATCAGCAGCAGTAGTGGCCCTGTGGTGGGGGCTCAGAAACTGGACAGTCACAAAGGAGAGGGAGAAAAAGAGTCTCCCCAGGCTGACAACACAGCCCATAGGTCTTTCTGTGTCTCCACAAGAGTCCCTGGGTTTTGCCTTTGTTTTACCCCTGCGGTGCCTGGGCTCAGCCCAGGTGCCAATGGACAGGGGGCTGCAGTGGAGAAGAGACCATGTGAGCTGGAGGCCACAGCAGCCTTGCTGGCAGAGGGCTAGAGCAGCGAGAAGGCTGGTGGTCTCCTCTGCCTGTGGAGCCAGCAGAGGGGCCCAGAGCCAGGGCTGCCCTGGGAGGGAAGGGCTGCAGCATCCAAGCTGCCCTGCTGGGGCTGGGCATCAGCACCAGCTTCCTTAGAAGCACAAGGTCCTCTGCAAACCTTGGAGCCGTTTCCTCTCATCTGCTCTGAGATGGCTTTGAATCCAGGATTTAATCTGGACTTTGTTTTGGACAGACTACAGAGAGTGGGGGCTTTTTGTTGCACCTTCCCCTGCTATTTGTTCTTGCACTGTGCGCACTTTCCACCATTGCCCAGAACAAATTCGGGAATTATCTGCAGAAAACTGTGCAAATCAGGTGAAGCCATTTGTTTATAGTTCAAAGCGAGGCATTAAAAACAATGGGCCGAGTAAAGCATGAAAGTAGATCAATCCCAACCCCATTTTAACTTCCTCTCCTTCAAGATCACTTTGAACCTACAGTAATTATGATTCTTTCTGCTAGCTTAAATCACCCTTGCCCTCATTAGAGCTGTGCAGAGTGACCATTTTCCATTTCATGAGTTGCCACGTGTAAAAGCTGCTGTGTTTGCAAGTATTCAGGCATACCTGGCTGCACTACACAAGTCATAAGTGATAACAGTCATAATTAATATCCATTATACACCTTCCGTGTACACTGACATCACTGATAACATCAAGTGCAATTTATGTGGTGCTATGAACAGCAAGCTTCGGTCTCTTCTGAGGCATTCTAGACATGAGCTCGTTGGTCCTGCGAGGAAAGAGGTCCATTTTAGGCACTCGTCCCGAATAGTTTGAGGTGACACAAATGACCTGACGCCATATTGAAAGTATAGCATTTCTGTGGGCTTAGGGTGCAAAAAAAAAAGGGAGCGGGATCTCAACTAGCCAAGAATTTTTAGATGGTTTTAGACATTAATGATCTTTTTTAAATTAAATGTTAGATCCTTGGGACACACTTATTGCTCCAACCTGTTTCTCTGGAAGCTCTGATCCTGTTCCCAGCTGTCAGTCCCTTCTCATACCCTGAGAAGCCCCTTTTCACGTATTAAGAAGATACTCTTTTTCTACAGTGATATATTTTTTTTTTAAAAAAAGCTGCCTAGATGCATTTGCATTAATATGTCCATTTTCAGGGCACGATCTCAAAAGTCTGCTGCTGACCTCTGTCAGGAAAGTGGATCCTATCTCTTTCTCCTGCCTTTAAAACAGAAGTCTTTGGAGACCTCTAAATGTTATAGCTGATGTTAGGGCAAGAGTCCGCCTTCACAGCAGACAAAAAGAAAGAAGTCGTATTCTTTAAATATCTTAATTGCCTCTCCTGATATCAGCGGTGTTACATCAGGGGTAATTTGGCCTCTTAATTACCTCAGAAAGAGTCCAAGCATCGCCGGGAGATGATAGTAAAAAACCCAGGAGTGCGAATAGCATCCCCGAAAGGTCTAAATGGCTGCCCGGCGGTGTAAACTTTTGTACCCCTTTCATGCCCGTGGAGGTTAATCTCGCCCCCCCTGCCCCGTCCCCCTCCTTTCATATGCATGAAGAAGAGGAGATTTAGGGGCCGGCGGGCGCGGGGGGCGCGCGGCGGCGCGCGGCCGGGGGGCAGCTGCGGGGCTGCCGGCGGGGAAGGGGCCGGCAGGGCGGCCGGGCAACGGGCCCACTGAGCGGAAAGAACAAACTCTCCGGACCCGTCTGACACCGCGGGTCAGGGGGTCACCCCGCGCTGGTGGAGGCGGCGCAGCAGATTGGAGGCTCGCGATGCCCCTCCGACATCGTTTAGACAAACAAGCAGATGGCAGGTGTCAGCGGTGACAAAGAGCCATCTGTGCAGCGGGGACCATCCCCTCCATTCTCTCACAGGCTACTTCATTAAACCCTCACTTCAGAGTGACTGCGCCGTAGCCTTTAACCAACGGGGCCCCCGGTAGCACGGGGTGGTGGTTTTTATTATTTTTTTCCCTCTTTTTTTTTTTTTTTTAATTATTATTTAAAGGCTGCTGACATTCTGTTCTCAGCTACCTATGGGCAGCTTGTTTCTGCACCTTATTGCCTCCGAAGGGGCAGGAGGGGAGGAAAATAAAAACAGAAACACCCAACAAAACCCTCCTGCCGAGCTGCAGAAAAACGTGTTTGCTCGGAGCCGAACCTGCGACTGTCAACATGGCGGGGGGAGGTTAAATATACCCTTGGGGGCCGCCAGCTACCTGGTCTGAGGGGCCACAGGGAATGTGTGGGGGAGCCCAGGGGGAGTTTCATCGGGAGGAGCGGCAGAGAGGGGCTGTGTGGGGCCAGCCGGGCGTCCCGCGGGGCGATGGTGCGCTCAGGCCCAGCCCTCCCACCTCTCCTCTCCTCTGGCAGCTGAGGCAGCGCCTCTGCTCCGCTAAAAATCCCGGGGCTCCTGCCCAAATGCCCTGTGGGGTGCAACCTCCCTCGCCCCTGAGGATGAACACAGCTGCCCAGCCGTGCCTCGGCGAGTGGGATTGGGATTGGGATGGCCGGCAGCGATAAGCAGAGGTGCAAAGCTGCTTGCAGGGGGGCTGCCGGAGGTGGCACGGGCAGGGAGGGGGATGCCTGCTCGGCCCCCCGCTCTGGAAGCCTCTGTTGGCAGCAGGCCCGAGCAGAGGTGAGGTGGGGAAGGAAGGGGCAGGAGGGGCAGGTGTGCCCCATGGTTTATTTATTCATTTGCCTGGTTGGGCTGCGGTGGGGGATCTGGGAAGTTTCTAGGCCAGTGCACCTCTGCGGCCAGTCGCGCTGCTTTAGCCTCCCCTGCAGATCCCAGTGGAGAACGGCACCGGCGTCGCCTCCGCGGAGGCCCGGTTGTCCTGGGGAGTCGCAGGGGAGCTCTGCGAGGGTCGCCTGGGCAAATCCGGGCCCCTTCCTACAAAGAGGAAACTGAAAAGGGAGAAACCCTCCCACGAGTGGCAGCAGGGTGGGTGGGAAACACGCTGAGCCACCTCTTCTCCCCCCTCCCCGTCCCCCCATCTCAGAGCATGTGCAGGCACCAGAGCAATGCTCATAAGTAACTCATTAGAGGACGAGTTTTAATGTGTGATGGATTTCGGGGTTGGTTCAAACAAAGCAAAAGCTATTCCCAAACTCCTGCCAAGTCCCTGATCAGGCTTGAACCGAACTTTTTAGGAGTGCTGGAACAGTTTAATTTTTTGTGTTTGTTTGCTTGTTTAAATGGGTCTCTGCACTCTCTGGTTTCAGCTAGGGAAGCAGAGATGGGAGCACTGAAAAGCAAAATCAAAAGCTGTCCTTGCATCACCACTGATTTTTGCAGTACCAGAAAGGACTGGAAATATCCTAGGAAAGAGCATTGTGCAAGAGCTTGCAGACTGAGGATGTTCAGATACATTTAGAGCTACAACACTTGGTCAGCTGAGCTGGTTGAAGCCAATGCTTTTCCTTCAGCAAGTACCAGTGCCCACCTGGGCAGTTACCCTGTGCCCAATGACAACACAAGTCATGATCGTTTCTTCTTGTAAGACCTGCTTATAATCATGGCTTGGGATTTATGTGGACATGCCCTTACTCCTTCATATGAAACTGTCCCAAACAGAGGTGTAAGGAGAGTGGGCCAGATCCTTCCCCAAACCCTTCTGGATGTCAAGGCATGAAAAGTGAGAAGGGATAGAAAAGCCTCCTTTTTCAGCAGCAGCTACATCTGGCTTTCAGACTGGCAACATCAGATCCTTTATTAGTTTATAAACATTGGAGTCCTCCAGGGAGTTGTCCAGATCCACTTACAGCCTCTGAGTGACAGAGGCGACGCTTGGAGTAAGGCAGCATCCGTGAAGGAAGTTTGGCTTCCCACTTAATAGAAACAGGCTCCTGGGACTGCCACAAAAGGCTGACCAGTTACACGCAGGAAACCCTTTAGTGCCAGTAGTCACTCCCCTCGGTGGAGGGGAAATGGTCGGTTGGCTAAGAAGGGAAAGGGGCTAACATTTTCCAGCCTATTAGCATGTTTACTTAGAGCAACTCCCAGTCAAATCATCTCGCTTAGGCTAGCTTGAGAATAAAATCTTGGCGATATACCATCCACCTTACAGGCCTGGCTGGGCTTCAAGTAGCTTCATCACTAAAGGTCCACTCCCCAGTTAGATAATTCTCTGCAAAATAGCTGTACTTGCCAACAGCTTCCTGTTTCTCCTGATAATAAGGTGAAAATTCCTTATTCCTGACAGCTCATAAAACAACCCAAAACAAAACCTAATGAATTCCCACCCAATAAATGGAAGAGAAGCAGCAGATGACCAGCGGGTGTATTTTCAGCCAGCCTCTAGATGGAATTTGGAGATGGGAGTGCCAGGTGTGTGTGTGAGCCCACACTCGCATGCATGTGAATGAAATACAGTTTAATCTCTTAATTGGTATGTTCCAATGGAAACATTGAGATATTTTTAATACAAACAGGTTTTACCAGTAAGCGGCAATAATTGCCATCTGCTTATCACAAGCCTTGGCTTTTAACTGTTTAATTTCTGCTGGCTGCAGTCTTTCCGTCATTAAAAGATCTGGGATTCCTACAGAACATTATGGTATGGTAATCTGATTTATATGGCTACAGGGATGATAATGAGGCCTCAACTAAGAAGTCAGTATTTGAATGATGGCATTGCCTTCTGGAGGCGGGATGTTTTCCACTGATGGTATATTCCCATCCCATGGGTTTCATCAGCTTCACTAAGCTACAATATGTGAAGAAGAAATTTCATCAGACAAAGGCTAAAGTAAGGTGCTGCAGTCCAGCTTCCCTCCCCTGTCCCCTGGAGGGATGAGGTTCAGGAAGAGGCATTTAGACAGCTCGGTACCTACCAGGGTATAACGGCCCGAACACGTTGTCGGTACAGCTCTGATGTTACTTTTAAGGAGGGTCTATCTTGTCTGATCGATGCGAAAAGGGTCAGAGTTGCAGCTCAGTATCCTCCTTGTCTTCTTTGAACAAATTAGTATCCATAGACACAATCAGGCCCTCAAATATTCACAGCTGTGGTTCAAATGAAGTCTCCTAATGAAATGCAAATTCAATAAGACAGTTACATGATCAGCATCAGCTCATTAAGGCCTGCCGAGCCTGTGTCTGTTCTTTGTTAGACCAGCATAAAGCTCCCCCCCAACTTTGGTGGAGTTTTACACTGGGCTGAAAGCTGCAGGGCTCCAGGCAAGGTTTGGCCCAGACGGCCAGCTGGGGGGAGGTGATGTGATGTGCTACGCCATGCCGCCAGATCAGTGGCGCTGGGCTGATGAATATCAGCTGAGGGTTTGGTTCTGAAGGAGGGGTGAGGGGTTGGGTTTGCTCTCCTCCATCCCACCATGAAATCGGTAGGAGGCCCACCAAAGCTGCAAGGTGACACTGATAACAGACACTCCAAACTCCAACCCAAGGCAAGACCAGAATCAGGCTTGCGCTTGGGATTTTCCCTGGAGAGGCTCTCAACTTGTATTTGTAAGGTTCTTGAAGTCACTGCTCTTTCCTCGGTCACGGGAGGCAGTCGAAAGGGTGTCAGGCAGCTGGCTTGCTACCTTCCTGACCCCGTTTCACAATGTCTGTGCTTCTGTGAAAGGGTTGCCCCAGACAAAGCACAAGGGATGCACAGCCCTCGCATCCAAGTATGGGGTTTTTTTTCTTTCTTTTTTTTTTTCCCCTAGCCCTGGCGAATGTGGCGATGTTTGACAGGTCTGACCTGCTCAGCTGTAATGAGCCATTGGGAGAAAAGGCACAAATGCAGTTACCTCTCACCACAAGTCTTGCTGCTGGGAGATGAACTTTGCTACTCTGCCTTGGCTTTAACAAATGCCCTTCAGTGTATCTCAGTGCAAATGTGTTTCCTTTTCATTTTCAAATAGGGATGAATCCAGTATGTTGGATTAGAAATTTCCCATCACTGACAAAAGTGAAGGGGGAAAAAAAGCCATGTAAAGTTCAAGAGGAGGGCAGAGGGAAGAATGAAAACAAAATAAATGAGCAAGAGCCAGTTTCTGCTTTTTTGGTAGGCAGAAATTTGCAATAATCTGTATTTTAAGATTTTTTTTTTGTTGAGCCTTTTTTTTTTTTTTTGAGTTTT
>VFFE01005218.1:0-41512 GCA_008921705.1 Burhinus oedicnemus
AAAAAAAAAAAAAAAAGGAAGAAAAATCACCAACCTCAACTGGGGGAAAAACGTTCTAACAAATTCCGAGACTGCACTAACTTTTCTCCCCCCACCCCTGAATAAGAACTGCCTTTTCTAAGTTTCAGCCCTTTCCCAGCAGGCACACACAACTGAGAGACCACAGACTCATCTTTTTGTCACTTGGTGAGCCTGCCCAAAGGATTACAGAAAACCTCTCGCACATCCTGTCACTTGCAGAATGATCTCAGAGAGGCAGCTCCAGTGTCAGCAGGTGCGTCTCTTCCACAGCACCACTATTTCAGTGTTACAAGTCCCTAGTACAAGTCTTTCATATCCCTGCTACTGCTGTTTGAGTATGGTGAACGGGAACACCGGGAGACCGAAAGATGCTCTTGCTTCACAGAGCTTTTCTGAAGCTTGATACATGGATACAAGCCCATGTCATCCCACTGACAAGCTATCACAGCAACCTCTAGAGCATCCTGCTCTTCTTCTACATGTTATGTTTCGTACAAGTGGAAACAGCAAGAGAAAACGAACAGGAAAATGTGTTTCTCACAATGATTTCTCATGTCATGTGTATAAACACATGGACAAGGATGCAGAAAGTGGCACATATTGGTTTCCCTGAATCTACCTGCTCTAAGCAGAATAAGACTGGATCACTTCAGAAACCCTTATGAAGGGTTTGCATCTTTTTGCTTCTATGTCCCCTGATGCCCATGAAGAAGTAACATGTGTGCTAGAGTGCCCAAACTGGCAGAGCACTGGCAAAAATAGGCCTGTCCTGCCAGGTGTCTTCAGGGTGGCTGTCAAAAACCCTCACTTTAAGGCAAGGGGGTGGTTCAAAAGGAAAGAGTTACTACAGCAGCCAGAGCTAGAGATGAAAGCAAGAGAGATCCCAGCCTCCCCCTTGATCTATAGTTTGTTGTATCAGCAGGATTTGTACATAACAAAACGCTGTTGCTCCTTGAGCATTTTGTGCCATCAGAAACTGGCCTCAAATTCCCCCCTACCCCCCCCCCCCCCCCCCCCCAACTGCTAGCAGCTTATTCCCACCTCCGCAATGTCCCTTTCAGTGACATTGGCACAAGTTTACGCGGCTGCTCGCTGCATGGAGTTGGGGAACTCAGCAGGCAAGAACGAGTCAAATTTGTGGTCTCCTTTACCACAAGACTTCCATAAGGCAAGGGGACCACAGAGTGGAAAGCAGTGGCCAGGGACAGGGCAGGTGAGGACATCTGCTTCAACAGCAGTGCCTGCTTAGTCCTCTCTTACGTGCTGATGGTGGTCTGGTGCGAGAATGGAGTTGTGTACCAGTTACAGGCAATACCTCTTTATGGTGGGAGAGAAACCATGGAGCAGACTGCAAGGGAAAACAGAGCTACTCAGTTTCAAGGGTTCCGCTTGTACCTAAAGATGAGTAAACCACAGACATTTCTACTTAGCCCTGCTAGTCACAGTTTCCCCCATGCTGGGACAGCAACTTTCTGCAAAAGCAAGAAAGTTGTTACTTTTCTGTCCTGGGACATGTTCAGGCATTGGCCTTTAAAGAAAAGAACTCAGGTTATTAGGATTTTTGGGGAAAGCTGGGGTCATGCCCTGACAGTGCTAATGCCCTGACAGTGCTAACACCCTCTCAGTACTGGAGTCCTCCAGTTCCCCAGCATCTGATGTAGAATTTATCTTCACCCAGCTGTGTGAGAAGTGAAAAACGGAAGGCATGGTCACTACATCTCTTTTCACATGCTTTCCCAGACTGACAGAACAGGAAGCTTGGTGCTGTGGAGAGGGATCTCCAGCTCCAAGCAGCTAATCATTCAGGAGCAGGCAGGTCAGGGTGAAGTGGCCCAGCAAATAGCAGTGCTGACTGGTGAGAGCACAGCGACAAGGTCCTCCTACTCAGCTGAGCAAGACAGCCCCTTGAGCAGTAAAAACAACTGTTGTTGGCAACAGTTTTGTTGGGAGGATACCATGCTGCTTCATGCTGCTTGCTGTTGGAGCAATGCCCAAGGCAGACTCCCCTTTAGGAGCAAGTAGCTGTCAAAGCTGGAGGTCAGGGCAATGCGTACCAACTCTTTCTTAGTGTTGCTGTACCCATGGCTAGGTAGCACGCTCGCATCAGGAACAGGGTGCGAATCAGCAGCTGGATGGAAAAATGAAGGAAGAAAATTCACTGCAGGAGCTACAATATAATTGCATTGGCCTGCGTTCCCCAAGAATTGGAAGTCTTCCAGAAAAACAGGACCAGGCAGGTGGTTGCTCCCCAGATTTCCTTATCGTGAGGTCACACAGCAAACTCCCAGCAGAGAAAACATCAGAATCACCTTTCCTGGTCCACTGCTGGATGGAAGGCGGCGGGGGGGAAGGTGAATGTTGTGAGGATTTGTGTCTTGGGGAGTAAGGTGTGTGGGAGGGAGCATCTTAGGAAATGTTTAGCTTTTGTTAGGAAAATTACAAACTCCAAACTAGAGGTTTCCAACTACACATCAACAGTTGCTTTTGTGGGGCTTTATGGTGTTTTATATTTTCCCTGTATTCAGGCACTTGTCAAAAGGTTTTCCTCAAAAAAAAAAAATTTAAATGAAAAGATTTTAGGGAAAACTGCAGCTGAACCTACTCAGAGGATTGCGCATCAAACTGTGCTTCTTACTGACATGTAAGGCCAAGGCCAGGAGGCTGTTTTAGGGAGGACTGCAGATCCAAGTGGCCGCTTGGGGCCTCTGCCCACTGGGACACAGGCCAAGGCACAGCCACAAAGGCACGTGCCTTCAACAAGGCATACCAGAGTTGGAAATCATCCAGAAGAACACAAGCATTTTCTGGGGAAGACAAGGAAGGAGCACATTTTAAGTGAGGACAATTGTGCACTCCAGAAGTTTAACTGAGTTTATTTCAATGAGCTTTTTCTGGTGTTTCATGCTGTCACCGGAGCATGTCTGCTAGCGATAACACAGGCTTCAGCAGTGATTGTGGAACCAAAGTAGTGACTAGACCTGCTCTGTGCAGCGGGGAGAGCAGTGGATGTTGTGTACCTCGACTTCAAGACTTTTGGCGTGGTCTCCTATGACATTCCTATAGACAAGCTGAAAAAGTATGAGCTAGATAAGTGCACAGTGGCATTGATTTAAAACTGCCTGAAAAGGTGGTCTCAGGGGAGAGCGATCAGTGGCACAAAGGCTGGTTAGAGGCAAGTCTCTAGCTGTGTGCCCAGTGGTTGTTACCCCTTCGTTAACGGCCTTGACACTGGGACAGAGTGCACCCTCAGCAAATTCACGGACAATGCAAAACTGGGAGGAGTGGCTGATACACTAGAGGATTGTGCTGCTATTCAGGGGGACCTGGACAGCCTGGAAAATTAGGATGAGGGGAATCCCATAAAGTTCAACAAGGGAAAATGTCAAGTCCTGCATCTGGGTAGGAATAACCCCAGGCAACAGTAAATGCTGGGAGCTCACCAGCTGGAAAGCAGCTCTACAGAGGACCTTGGGATCCTGGTGGATGCCAAGCTGATCATGAACCAGCAGTGCACCAATAGGACAAAGAAGTCCAGCAGCATCCTTGGCTCCATTATGGAGAATATTGCCAAAAGGGCAAGGGAGGTGATCCATCCTCTTTACTTAGCCCTGGTGAGGCCACGTCTGCAGCTCTGTGTCCAGTCTTGGGCTCCCCAGTACAAGGAAGATAGAGACTTAAGCAAGGGAGTCTAGCAGGTGGCCACAAAGATGATTTGCGGACTGGAATGTCTTTTATGTGATGAGAGGCTGAGAAAGCTGGGCCTGTTCAGCCTGGAGAAGAGGAGGTTCAATGGGGACAAGGTTAGCGAGCCCATCCAGGCCTGAGTTATAAAAAGGAGGCAGAAAAGCCAGCAACAGCAGATCAAGAAAATAGTTTTCATTATCTTGTCATGTTTGACACAGCATAAGAGCTCTGGATACTACTGATGTGAGCACCTTACATTGTGCACACAGAAAAGCCCGAATTGAAGCATTATGCTTAACTGGCAAGAGAGGAGAAGAAATTCCACCCGATATTTTTTAATAGCACTACTAATAGGATGCACAGTAGTATTCCATGTTTTCAGAATAAGAACAATTCCCCAGAAGCACTGAACAGAGTATTTAGGAAAAGGAACACATGTAAGAAAGGCCTTTATGGCTCATTTCCATAGCACTTCTCTGGTTCACTGCAGGCAAGCTGTCTTTTACCTTTGATCAGCTGAAGATGCCAGTCGCCACTGCCTCTCACAGCAACTAGATGTATGCCTTCTGCCCTAATTACCCTTCACCCTTTGGAGCAGCTCACCACAAAGATCCAGAAACGTATCTCCTCATGTGTTTTGAGGAGACCGGCTAAAAGGCAGCTGTGTGCACTGTAGTCTCCACACATCATATAAGCGATGCTTATACATCTATTGCAATGCTCCATCCTTGCACAAAAACTCAGGGCACCAGATAAAGCAGATATTCACCCACTCCAAACCCACGCAGGGTTACAACTGAAAACGCAGCACAGAGGAAACCAGACAAGAATCCTTTGCCAAAGGCAGAGCTGGGAACAGATTCGTGATGGATGTTGAATTTTTGAATGATTCAATTTGCTTCAGCCAAGAAAACTGTACAATTAAATATTCAGATTCAACATCTAGAAACCTTTAAGTCTTCCCTGAAGTCTAACAACAATCACAGAAAATCCCCACAATGAATCAAGTGCTGTTTTGGCTCAGTTAAGACTCTCATTCCACCTTAAAAGGTAAGTGTTATTACGTGCTTTAGACGCAAGATGGAGATTAAAGAGCAGATAGTATATTTCAGAACTGTTACCTTGGTTTTACGCACAACAAACACATCAGAAAGAACATTAGCAAGTCTATGTAGTCTCATGCCCCACATTGTGAATAACCAGATAAAAAAAGTATCCAGAGGCATACCAATAAATGTATTCACATGGGCATGTATGAGAAATAGCATTTTCAGTCCACATTTGAATCAGAGCAAAGGCCGGAGTTGAAGACAAGAGCAGTTCTCCCCCCACATTGACCTAGATGCTTAATTGTTCTGCACATCTGCTCATGACATCGCAGCAGAATATTGTATTAATGTAGCATTTGGCATTATGCTGGCGAATGCAGCCCTGGGTGAGTTACTGCTCTACGTTTACTGTCATTCCCAATACTGCTCTGAAGAGCACTACAGCCTCTGAGACTTGAGGCAACTGAAATTGCCATGTCACTCTAGAATCCAGGAGTTTATTTTAATAAGGTCTTTGCTTTTGCTTCTTCTTCTTAAAACATGAACCCAGGTTTTACCTCACCCTTATTTGCAGAAATAAAAGAAACAGTGGCTCATATTCTAGAAAGCAAGTAAGTTTCCCCTAGTTCAATGTGTTTTAACTGCAATTCTTTGTTAGCATGTCTTTTCAAAACATTTTCCTGAAAGATAAGTGTGGATTTTGCCACAGATCCTGCTGAAGTAGGGATAGTAGATATTTTCCTTCATGACAGAAGAGACCAAACCTGTCCTTTTCAGAGATTCTGTGAGAACAGTCCTCACCAGCAGGACTGTTGCAAACACTAATACTAGAACTGGCTTTAGCCTTACTGTAGCATTAAAGAGAAAAATAAATGTGTGCCTGCTTTCCTGTTTGAATTTGTTTGGCTATGTCTTCCAGCCATTAATGGGCAGTACACCTCTCACACAGACGACAGGGTCCTTTAACATCTAGTGTTTCTTCTTGGGTGAATTTGGTAATTATGTATTTGTCAAAAGATCTAGTTCTCAAGCAAGAGTTTTTCAAGAGATCTAAGGAAATAAACTAGTGCCCAGCCATGATGAAAGTCAGTAGGAGGCAAACTTTTGTTCCCTAGAAGACTGGAGAAGACAGGCACCTTTTTATTCCTAAATGGACCTTCAAGATTTCTGGATGAAAGTTCTAACAAGTCATCCTTCCATTAGGCTGAACACATTCTCTCATTCACCTCAGCAGAAAGCTAGTCTACAAGTGGTTCAGTTTCTGAGATGGGTTGAGCTGAAGCAGTCATCAGGGGAAGAAAAGTTCTATATCCCATAAATCTATTGGTCTCCACAAAAGCTTGCTCTATATACCGCCAGAAAATATCTTGCTAAAGTCAGACAACTATAGACTGACTACAAGCACAGATTTCTGTGCAAGGATATTCGTGCACAGTTGGTTGAGTCACCATATCATTTCAATCCTGCAGAGCAGGGATG
Organism: Burhinus oedicnemus; assembly: GCA_008921705.1. NCBI lineage: Eukaryota > Metazoa > Chordata > Aves > Charadriiformes > Burhinidae > Burhinus > Burhinus oedicnemus. The sequence continues at coordinate 6,234 of VFFE01005218.1, forward strand.
ATATGCAAATAAATCATAGGCATGAGAAAGGACTTCATTTCAAGTAGCTCTTTTATGGTTGTTGTCATTGCTTCATGATAAGCAATCTGTATTATTGAAAGCCACAAGAAGTCTAGGCACAGCAAACCACACTGACCCAGCTCACATTCATACTCATGCTGGTGAGTGAGTTTCCACAGTAAAACAAACCTATCACAATGGAAGGCATTCAACTGATTTGAATCAGTTAAGCTTTGCACGCATTTATCAGGACACCACACCAACAAGCATACTTACATTTCCTTCAACTCTGAGACCAAGCAACATGCTACGGCAAGGTACCACCGCTAGGCTGGACCAATCCAGCAAATGCCCAGCCGCAGCTGGGCAAAATAATGAAGGCCCTCATTAATTCTTTCTGGACAGTCTTTCCCTGTGATCTGTGTACACTGTCACATTGTGACTAACTACAGACTGTAAAATAATGCACATACGCTATGCAGTATTTGGGCCTTTCCTTAGTTCTTCTGACTGCTTCATTTTCAAGCCTTTAATAATGTGCATTTAACATATGATTTTCTTTGCTTTTTTTTTCTTCTATTATCTTCTTGGTGTAGTACGTTTACACTAATGGTACAAAGTGAGCAAGAAGTAGGTGGAGCTTCTTGTGAGAAAACCAGCCATTAGTTCTAACTTTCCATTACCAAAACAAACCGAGATCAGTAAGTTTCAAGTCTTCCTCTGCCACACATGCTTACTTGCAAGACAACAAATCTGTGACCACAGGTTCTTTATTTTTTACTCAGTGTATCTGTCCATCAGAGTATTATGAAAAACGCACCCACATCTTCTCAGCGGGTGAGCTCCCCAGCAAACTCTGTTCTACCTATCTCAAGCTAGCAATACCTTGCTAGGTAAGCACCTCTTAATCTCCAGTATGTCTACTCACACAATAGCACTTTTAATATACATGTGATTATAATTAGAAAACCACATGCAATTACCTGCTTAACAGCAAACAGGCTATCTGAAACAAGGTCGATCTTAGGTTACGCTACAACAGTGTGGCACCTTAATCCATAGACCCTTTTATTTCATGCAGCATGACTAATGGAAGTGTCGTGGTTTGGGCCAGATTTGCCACTGAAACAAACGGCAGATGCTCTCCCCCACCTCTCCCTCCAGGGGGGAGGTCCCTCAAACCAGGACAGGAAGTCATAGGAGTGACTTCAGGACCTACTGCTAGGTGGAACTTGTCACTTTGGAAAGGGATTAGATGAAAAGGAGAGGAAAAAAAAGCTTTAACCTGGAAAGGAGCCCCCTGAAACATGAGTAGGAGCAAAAGCCTTTTACTCTGAACAAACTGAACTGAAAAAACTGTGTTTTTTCACAAGTAGGCTTTATGCAAGTACTGTGCAGAAGCACGCGTGGGACTGATACACTTAGCTCTTAAGAGTGTGCAACAGTTCCGGTTGTAAGAGTCTGTTTTCTGCAGTTTATAATATTGCCAAATGTTATGAGTTTAGGCTGGCATTAACTGTGGTAAATGTCTGCCTTAGCCTGATATTTGATATTTTTTTTTCCTTTACATTTTAGCTTAGATCAATAATTCAATAACATTTTACTCATACCAGAAAGCGTGAACAATCTTTCATTTGGAAACCTGTAGCAGTGACATATCTTAGATTAGGTGGTTAACGTTTGGCAGCATTTGCCTTTCTGTTAGTAACATGCTGTGCTGAGTCCCATAAAGGCCTGGCCAAAATTAACGAAGGAACAAGACTTTCTAAACATACAATTCATCTATGCACTGCAGTATTTGCTGAATCTTTCTTCCCAAAGGAACAGGCATGAGTTCCAGAGAATGAACGAACAGATATAGTCCAGTGTTGCTATAAGAGTTTATAGGCAGAAACGTGAGTGTAGACCCATACCCTAAGAGTCTTTGCAAGAGCAATTATATATCATTCTGAAACAGAAGGATTGCTAAAGACAGGAAGGTATCTGTATAAATTCAAGTTCAAACCAATTCTAAGCCTATAAGTAGGAACAAAAGAAAAACAAAGGGCTAGGCCTGTCATTTCAGAAAAGGGAAATGGAATGAGAGTGAAGCAGCCATTGGTATAGCTGGACACAGAGAACGCTTGTTGCATTCCCAAAGTCAGAGCTATTTAGGATTGCTAGATTTGCTACGACAGGAAAACACAAGGAGCCTCTAGGGTTCAGAGGAAAAGCTCAGCAGAAGAGAAGTGATCTAAAGCAGAAACCTATAACCACAACCATCAATCCAAATCCCAAATACCGCTGAAGAGCAGCAAGGAAACTGAGGAAGTGACAAACAAGTATTCCCACTTTAGTGCCTATGCCCCACGCTGTGTAGTAGAAAGAGCTTGCTTTAGAAACTTGCCTGAGGAGTCTGTTTCTTTGTATGTCACATTACCCTGAAAGGTAAGACTGTGTACCAGAAAGATCACAAGGGTGAAGCACTGGGAAAACAAAGCCTAACTTTTGGCTGCCCTATGTGGATTAGTAGCTGTCCTGGGGCCTGTGGCACTGGGATCCTTGGCTTCCATTTACAGAAGTAATCCACATGGAGACACTTTTCTCAGAAAATGGGCCAAACCCAGCAGAGTCAATCACTGAAGCAGAAAGTCACGCACTGGCCTTTCTGCTTTTTGGCTCTAGCCATGTCCACACCATTACCAGAGGCAACTACTTCCAGCTGGCCTCATATTCCAGCCTGACAACACAGAGCTAGCCATTGATAGGCAAGAACGCTGCACAGGTTCAGTACTGGAGTTACCTCTGTCCAAAGTAGAAAAGGCTCCATTTTATTAAGCATTTAGTAGCTCCCTTAGTGTCTGGGAGGCTTCAAATCTGTCAGTGAGTGAGACCCTCCAGAAGGGAGAAATTGTAAGGATGCTTCCTACGGAGAAATTCTACAGTGTTTTGTTTTTTTTTTCCTGGGGCATAAATAAATCAAACTATCTTTTGGGAACAAGCAGATGCTATGGATAGGTTTCTTTCCATTTTTATTCTGTCCTATATCACAGAGACACCTGAAGTTGCAACCAGTGTTGGGAATTTCCACAGAAACCATAATATGGCTGCGTTGGATAAAAAACCTCTTTCGTTTTGTTCTTTTGGCCCAGCACGGTCACATGCCCTGACACATCAAGCTCTTCCCGTAAGAGCAGGAGAATGACCACATAGACAACTAAATACAGCAAGAGGCAGAGGCTGAGACAAACCTGTTACAGTCTGATTTTGAGGGTCCTGATATTCCCTGTCCCCTCAACATTTCTCATGCTCTTCCCCTCACAGCCCCTCTCTTGTCAGCAGTCTAGCTAGAGAACGCAGGCATGAGCCAGATTTCCACCTGATACAGTCAGTAATTTTGACTGTTAGTTAAAAGAGGCTTCTGCACAGCCGCATCCATGTTTTATGAACTCTTTTGAAGAAAAGTTAATCCTACTAAGAGGTACCACCTAGGCATACAGGTTTACCTGTGTGTGCCTGTGTAGGCAGTACAATTTCCAAGCAGTCTAAACTCTACGAAGCGTGGTGTGTAAATCAGTCATCAGAGCAAAGAGAACGTTTCCTTTTGTACTGAGAAGCAGCACAATAAGCACTTCACAGGTCTAAATTGAGGTTGCTATTAGTTCTTTGTGGAAATGTAACTGCATAACTGAAAGCCACAAAAAATGCAGTAGCAGAAAGCTGCACTGGCCTGAATATATATATTTTAAATTAGCATGAAGATCAAATTCACACAGTGAAAGTGGTCCTGCTGCAGCTGAAAGGTGCTTGGTTATTATAAACCTTTTTTTTTTTTCCCCAGCAGAACAACCTGTGAGTACACATGCATTCACACAGAGGATGCTCACCTGGCATTGCTCAGGCACAAGAGGAACCATTCCCTGCTCACAAGAAAAGTTTATACTTCAAGATCTACTTGGGCATCTCTGAGAAGTTACTGGCCAAAGAGCATACTGTACATTTTTGTGGGTATCATTCTTCAGTGTCCTGACCCATGAGACTGTGGGTCTCATCATGATTTCTGGTACTATCAGAGAAATACTTTATGTCAGCAGCATCCTCTGAGTACCTGCTGTATTTGATTTCCACCAGTAACCGTGTTTTATTTTTTATGTTTGTTCTGTTTACTGCTTACAGTTTTCTCCAAATTGGTTAGATGCTGTCTAGACAAACTGTAAGAGAAATAAATAACAGACTTTTCCTGAGAGGTCAAGAAATTGCCTTCAGTTTCCCCCTACCAAAAATGTCCAGTCAACAATTTTCAAGACTGAAGTGAACACAAACAATTTTACGTAGGAAATAGCAAAGATCTAACTACAGCCTCCAATGTATTACTATTCTTATTCATTATTACTTGCCAGTTTGTCCCAGAGGATGACACGGAAGCCCACCCACATCATCTTAATGTGCAGGATGCCCTCAGAGAGATAAACTTTCTGCTGATCAAGCCTTTTATAGGTCAGAAGTTATCTTTAATCTGGTATCTAAGCAAGTCACCCTCTACCACTGAGGTAAGCAGGTGACTTCATTGGTATTTTAGAGATGGAGAGCAAAGAACAGAATCGTAAGATATCCTGTGAGGCCTGGGAATAACTGCCAGGTCACAGAAGGGACAGTAAAAACTAAAAAAATCCAGGATTCTTTCCAGCACAGCTTCTCACTTAGGCAAGAATCCAATGGACAAATAGGCCTGATACATGCTCAAAGCTCCCCTAGGCTTGTATGTGGGTTTGCTTCCAATTATGCTACATTTTCCAGAGGGAGATAGTATGCACTGGAACAGGCATATGGAACAGGATTGGTACCAGTTCCCAAGCCTGAGAAAAATATGCCAGGTGTCCATCATCTCTACCTCATTCCTCCTGTTCTCTCCAAGTACCTGGGAGGCTGCTTCGGACATGGGCTCAGAACTCCACTCCTGCTATGGCCTGAGCACCCCTTCACTGAAAAAAAGCATCAACAGAAATGTAAAAAGTAGTATATTGTTATCACTTTGCAGAAGGGCTGGGGAGGGACTGTATAATTTTAGCATTTTCAGTGCTAAAGGAAGAATATGTTTCTTCCACTAGCTCAGAATAAGAAAACACTCTCTGATACATACAAGAAGAGACCCCTATCCCATTTGAGCTCTGCTGTGGGGTTTATCAGCCACAGAGCAGCCCCCGTAAGGAGAGGCAAGGCAAAGAAGGTACAGGAGCCCAGCTCTGCAAAAAGGCAGGGAGTAGAAGCTCTCCAAGGACCCAATCCACTGAATAACGGTGAGTCATAGCACAGTAGCAGAGAAAGCAATTACTCTGGCTGAAGATGTACTGGCACAACAGGAATCTGGCACAAGCCAGACTGTATGGAAGACCCATCTGAGACCGAGACAAGAGTGGGCTTGAGTATTGAGTGCAAAAACTGCTTGTGCTTTGTGTGAGGAGACCAGAAGTGCAATGGGCGGGTCAGACCATTCTTTGGAACACTGCCCTGTTACACACCAGAGCCAGGGCTCTGTGCCAAGGCTGTTTCTTTCTAACTTTGTCATGGTCTTAACCGGGCACTGAGATCACGTCAGAGATCAGGTCAGAACCCTAGGTGTTCAAGTGAGGTATGGGAAATAGAAGTTGTGGAGGCCAGCTGTGGAAGGATCACGTTGCTTCCTGAAATGGTAGGTAGGCCAAATGTCTATCCCAATCGACCAGGGCATAAGTGCTGCATTAACCCAATGTATCAGTAGCAGTCACAAGGCAGAATGACGGTTCCAAACAGAAACATGCTCCAGGATAATGAGACAGAAAGAGCAGGCCAGAGACGCGGGTCCTCTGGAATTTAACCATCCTCTTGCTGGCATTAGGACAGACTTTAGGGAGGAGAAGAAATTTGTGAGAACTAGCTATCAAACTTACAAAGCCTACAACCTATCTTATGAACTAACTATTAAACTTATGAAAACTAAATACCAAGGAAATATAATTGAGGACCCAAAGTGTACACACAGTTTTTCTGTAAGTGCTTAAAACATAGATCTTGGGATTGCATCCCTATCGTGGTTTAGGCCAGATTGGCCACGGAAGCAGATAACAGATGCTCTCCCCCACCTCTCTTCAAAGAGAGGTAGGGGAGAGAGAGAGAGACTTACGAGTTTAGAAGGACCTAAACTACTTTAATGAAATATTAATAATAAAATAATAAAAAGAAAATAATGAAATATATACAAAACCATATCAAGCTCCCAGGATGACAGTCATGTCACCAGCAGGCATTGGGGAAGTCCCAGACTGGACTCAGTGATGGACGGGAGCTGGATTCCGGATCTGGATTCAGGATCGGGATCACAGGCAGACACAGAGACAGAGTCCTCCTCGGACGCCGGACATTGAAGAAAGAGGGCTGACCCTTTGATCCCTCAGCTTTTATACTGAGCATGAGGCAGATGGGATGGAATACCCTGTTGGTCAGGTATGGGTCACCTGTCCTGTCCGCTCCTCCCCACAGGTGTGACCCCTCTACGCTTTTCCACTTCCAACCCTCCAACAGGACAAATAACAAAGTTGGCTGGCCTTGGGTGTTATAGCAATAAGGATAAGCAAGAGCCTCTCTCCATACCGTTCCTTGGCATCAGCTATAAACATGGGTCTTATCACTCTGAGAGCAAACAGTTTTCTGCACAACATGCTGTTAATTTCAGCAGTTAGAAGAGGCCTACCTAAAAAGTAAAGTTACAGAACAAAACTGGCCCTGTTTTACCTCAAACCAGGACAATCCCTTTATAATGTCTCTTCTGCTCAGTGCTGAAAATATTACAAGTTTTTCTGAACGTGATAATTAAAGGCAAATAAATAGTGTCATCACTCATTGATGATTTCTGCACAGCGATGAGCTTTAAAAATCCACCCAGAAATGGGTTTCACTTGCTGGTTACTAGGGCCTTTGCTGCTGCTGCTGCACCAAGTCTTACGCAGAGTGCGGTTGTTTCTGACGACTGTAATGTAGATACAGCTGCAGAAACAGGGGAGAGACTAGCTACTGTGAGTCCTGCATCAATGCAGTAGCCACAAAATTGGTCGCTTCTTGTAGGATTGTAAAATAGGCTGCGTGTCAGTCATAGCTACCGCTGAGTAGGAGAGCCTTGGTCCAGAGGGCTGTGCTTAAACTGAACATGATGCTAGGGCTTCATACAGGCATTGTCAGCGTCCAGACTTCTATTCACAACCAAAATTGTTTCTTGCATCGGTTTGTTCATTCCTAGGATAATGATCAGCGTGGAGAGAGCCCTACTTGTCTCTGTGCAAACCGAATTCAAAATCTAAAAGTTCTAGTCTGGCCAACAATGCAAAAGGATCTCCTGGCTGGGACGATCTCAGTGATGGGGGACTGTCCAGTGCCGAATCGTCAGGATACGACTGCAAGCGTTCATAGTGCAGCTAGTGTAACTAGGCAAAAATAAGTAGTGCCTGCCTAATCTTCATTTCTTGCTATCTGTCTTTCCATCAGTAGGCTGGTTAGCCCTTGTTTATTTTTACTGCGTGTGGTATTTCCACTCATGCATATGAGCTTTTTCCTATTAAGTAATTTGCTTAACCTCTACGCATCAGAACGTTATCTTACATGGCATCAAATAGAGTTTATTCATTTTGTGTGTTGCCTGATAGTGTCATCAAAATGCAACTTGTTATGAGATAGGGCAAGCACAAAAAACTCTCTAAACCAGTGAGTGTCAGCTTTTGCAGGTGGGTGGCCCATTCCGTCAGGAAAAAGATTTAATTATGGAACTCCTTCCTATATACACCATGTCACAGTAAAAGCTGTGCCTGTTTTCTGTAGAACTGGCCCATTCACGTACACCGCATTGAGAGGCAACTACAAACTCAAACCTGCATTTGAAAACAATGAGTTAAATCACAGCTATCATCTGAGGCAATGTTCCTCACAGCAAACTCAGTTCTGCTTATTTCAGGTTTTATGTCATGGGGTTCAAACAGCAATTCTTATGATGCTTACATTCTTAAATCTTTAGATTTAGATCCCGTTAAATTGTTCTTTCTCATTTTTCTTATTGTCAAATGTACAGAAGAATGAACTTACCTTTCTTAGACAAAGACGAATCTTTACAGGGGTCTAAATGCATGTGAATGTCAAGATGGATAAAAAAAAAATCTAATAAAACCTTTTGATGTAAGTATTTTAAAAAAACCCTACATATAATGATGACCAAGCATTATGCCATACCTATTCAAGCAATTACATCAGGTGAAAATCATACAGTAGTACATGCTTTCTCCTAAAGTTTCACAGGAAGTAGACCTTCAAAAATACTTTTTAAAACCCCCACAAATCCCATTCGGTCAAACAAATAGAATCTTTTGCTTTGGGTTGAATGAAGTATTTCATTCCATCCTAAAATGTGTCTCTGAAAGAGGGCAGCATCATCTGGTTTGACCACAAGGTGGAGATGAAAGGGCAACTAGAGTGGCTTTTTTTAAAAATTCTACTGAAGTCACCCACAAGTCAGATGCCCATTATCACAACTGTCTGGTTTATCCACTGGACAATGAGAAAAATAATCATTATCAGACACCATGTTTTGAAACAGTTGGGAAAGAGATTAAAATCCGCTCAGGTTCACTGTGAATTCTAGCAAAGCCTGTGGGACAGACTGGAGAAGAAAGGATGGTTTTCTCCTGTAAAAGCAATGTGACACCCATCTCTTAGATCCTACTGCTAGAATAGCTGAAAAAGTAGGGAGGACTGTAAGTAGAGGCAATAGGAGAAGCAGCAACATAGATGAGATGTTTCTTGTAAAGTAATTCCTGGTCTTTCAGTATTTCTGGTGAAACACGACCTCATGACACATTTATCAGCAGAGAAACCCAAGCAGGGAGAAAAGGTGGCTGGTAACTTTGCAGAAGTATTCTTCTCATAGATGGTACCAATGGCCGACTCTATGGGGCAGAAAGTCCATGCTGAATGTGGATAGCAATGCAAGAAATCTTAGTCACTTCAGCTGTCTGAAGGACAGTTATTTTTAAGGTGGTCACATGATTTGATTTCTCAGATCATTATTTTTACTCGGCAAGACAGTATCTGTGACAAGATCTGAGGTATCTGTAGGATGCAGAGCCTGGGCTGAACTCCACGTTGCAAAATGTTCTCCATTGCCTTTTCTCTTTGTTCTGATCTTTCTGGACTTAGATTTAGATGTTTGATTCTCACAGAAATCAAACATTAATATGTACCAAAAAAACTCTGTAATCTCGAGGCAATAACTATATATGCCATTTCATATGCAGTCACACTTCTTCTAGATGGTATTACTGAATCAAGTCTTGGCAGAGAAACACTGGGAAACTTATGTCATATTGACATAAACAATATACGTATCCCAACCTATCTTGAAAGCAAGCAGAATATTTAATCACAGATTTACTCTGAAGTTGTACTCAGTTTAGGCGGTTATTTGGATCACAACAATCTATTGACAAAGTGATTGTAGGAGAAGAAAAGCTGCAGTACTCCTGCTGCACACTCACTCACAACAAGCACCAAACTCATTCGTAAGCTACTCTCGGTATATATAGCTTATCAGGGGAACCAGTTGCTCTTTACAGAGCTCAAGTTGTAAGTTGCCATCACAATCAAAGGGCACAAGGTTCAGAAAGCCATCCCAAAGTGGGAAGCTTAAAATGGTCTGCTCAATACCACCCTTCTGTTTCATCAAAATTCAAGTTGCACTATTTCCTGGATTTTAGTGCTGTTTCATTCTGCTGTCAGCCTTTTCATCCCAAAGAGCAGCTACAGCAGTTTCTAAAGAAAGAACAGAGCCATGCAAGGCAACACATCATTGTTAGTCCCCAGATTACAATTTTTGAGCTTCTGACTCACTGCCTCTTTCTTATTACTGTTCAGACAAGCTTGCCAACCACTGGAGAGATGCAAATTTCAAATGTCATCACTTGTATTCATCAATATCTAGTTTAGAAATCACACAGAATTACAGAATCACAGAATCATAGGGGTTGGAAGGGACCTTCACAGATCATCTCGTCCACCCCCCCTGCCAGAGCAGGTTCACCTAGAGCAGGTTGGACAGGAATGCATCCAGGTGGGTTTTGAGTATCTCCAGAGAAGGAGACTCCACAGCCTCTCTGGGCAGCCTGTTCCAGTGCTCTGTCACCCTCAAAGTAAAGAAGTTTTCCTTCATGTTGAGATGGAATTTCCCAGTTTGTGCCCATTGCCCCTTGTCCTGTCACTAGGCACCACTGAAAAGACTCTGGCCCCATCCTCTTGACACATGCCCTTTGGGTATTTATAAGCATTGATGAGATCCCCTCTCAGTCCTCTCTTCTCCAGGCTAAACAGACCCAGGTCTCTCAGCCTTTCCTCATAACAGAGGTGCTCCATTCCCTTGATCATCTGCATAGCCCTCTGCTGGACTCTCTCCGGTAGTTCCCTGTCTTTCTTGAACTGGGGAGCCCAGAACTGGACGCAGTACTCCAGATGTGGCCTCACCAGGGCAGAGTTGGGGGGGAGGATGACCTCCCGCGACCTGCTTGCCACACTCCTCGTGATGCACCCTAGGATGCCATTGGCCCTCTTGGCCACAAGGGCACATTGCTGACTCATGGTCATCCTGTTGTCCACCAGGACTCCCAGGTCCCTTTCCACTGAGCTGCTTTCCAGCAGGTCAGCCCCTAACCTGTACTGGGGCATGGGGTTTTTCCTCCCCAGGTGCAGGACCCTATGCTTGCCCTTGTTGAACTTCATTAGCTTTCTCTCTGCCCAGCTCTCTAGCCTGTCCAGGTCTCACTGAATGGTGGCACAGCCTTCTGGTGTATCAGCTTCTTCTCACAGTTTTGTTTCATCAGCAAACTCAGACCCTCATCCTGGTCATTGATGAATATGTTGAACAGCACCGGACCCAGTACTGACCCCTGGGGAACACCGCTAGTTACAGGCCTCCAGGTGGACTCTGTGCTGCTGATCACAACCCTCTAAGCTCTGCCATTCAGTCAGTTCTCAATCCACCTCACTGTCCGCTCATCTAACCCACACTTTCTAAGCTTACCTATGAGGATGTTATGGGAGACAGTGTTAAAAGCCTTGCTGAAGTCAAGGTAGACAACGTCCACTGCTCTGCCCTCATCCACCCAGGCAGTCATGCCATCATAGAAGGCTATTGGATTGGTCAAGCATGATTTCCCCTTGGTGAATCCATGTTGACCACTCCCGATAACCTTCTTTTCCTCTACGTGCTTAGAGATGACATCCAGAACGAGCTGTTCTATCACCTTTCCAGAGATGGAAGTGAGGCTGACTGGTCTGTAGTTTCCTGGGTCCTCCTTCTTGCCCTTTTTAAGACTGGAATGACATTGGCTTTCCTCCAGTCCTCAGGCACCTCTTCTGTTCTCCATGACCTTTCAAAGATGATGGAGAGTGGCTTCACAATAACATCTGCCCTCAGCACTCATGGGTGCATCACATTAGGGCCCATGGATCTGTGGGTGTCGAGTTTGCCTAAAGGATCTCTAACCCGGTCATCCTCAACCAAGAGAAAGTCTTCCTTTCTGACCTGATTAAGACATAAAAAGCCAAATTTATTGTAACTACCAGAATTTTCCCATCATGTTCTCATCTTCATCTGAAGTGTTCTTGGTATTGCCAAATTCCCAAACCAAGTGATATTTAGAGTTCTTCTGCCCCAGCTGGAGTCATATGGTTCTGAGATCTCCTATTTTAGCCGTTGTTACAGAACAAAACCACGCAAGCAAATGCATTTCTTTTGCAGTCATATGATTTGTGGCCAGCAAGTTGAGAAATGATTTCCAGTCTTCAGGGCTGGCACACTCTATTTTCCAGATCATATAGATGCCGTACCCACCCCGTGCTGCTCTTAGTCATACGTCACTAACAACTGTAGGCTGATATTTCCCTGTGCCAGACAGGCCTTGTTGTTCTGGTGTAGCAAGCAGGGCTGATTCCGAGCCATAAATTACTGCTTCATATTAGGATTAGAAAAAAATGAACTGTTTAGGTTAGCAAGCCTGCTTAGATGGGACAAGCCCATTTGTTCTCAGTTTCCAGTACATGCATCCCCATCATAACATAAGCATTGTATGTGTATAATATATGTAGCCTTGGGAGTTAAGCTTCTCTGTGACAGAAGCAGTTTTTACAATTCACTTATAAAAAGTGAAGGTGACAGAATGAGCTGCTAGCAAAACTGGAAGAGAGACTTTTACCTCTAGCCTATCCTGAACCCCCCAGATCAAGTCTCCTGACTTCCTCAGAAAGTGACAGAAATGAGATAAGGCAAAGCATGGTACAAGATCCAAAGATTATGTCCTCATTCAGATTTTTCATGGCCATGAGGAAATTTTGAGTTTCATATTATTTTTCAGTTTAGTCTCCTTTCCCCAGTACGCCTCTCTTTCTTTCACTGGAAAAATCAAGAGTAGTGCAGGGTAAAAGCCTAAAGCTGACAACATATAACTTCCCTTCATCACCTACAGTTCCTCACTGCTATACAATTCACTAACTGTTTGAGATCGATTCTGGGAGAAGTCAATAGGTACGAATAAAGGGTGTTTCAAATTTCATGTGTATCCTTTTCTTCATCTCAGTAGAGATACTACTAGTACTCATTCTCTGTGCTGGGATAACCCAGGCTCCGGTAGAGCACTTTTTCTAAGAAGGCAGATAGTCTTTACCCAAAGGAAACGAGGCATGGGAAACATCACTTCCCACAGTAGTTTGTTCCAACACTTAGTCATGCTCACTGTTAAAAACACATGCCTGATTTACAGTTTGAATTTGACTGGTTGTAGCTTGGTGGGTGTTGCACCTTTTTCACCGAGTGAAAAAGTCCTTTACCACCTGCACTTTTCCCCTGTGCACATATTTCCCTGTGGTGATCAGATCACATTTTTAATCTCTCATATTTCCATTTACTTGTTTGTTTATATGCTACTATAGCTATCTAACCAAAGGACAGGATCTTCCCAAAAGGGATTTCTTAATATGGTTGAGGAAATTAATATGTGCAGATCAAGATAAGCTGTCAGTTTCTTTCACAGAAGGTGCTTCAAACCTTGTGGCAAAATTTCACTGAAACTAATGAATTTGTCCCCATTTAGCTTGAAACATTTGGCCTTTTCAGTCCAAGATATATCACCGAATGCTCTTGGTCAATTTGATGGTGGTGAACCTGAAAAGAAAAGCTTTCTTTCCTATTTCTAGTCCCACTGTTCAACCAGATTAGACAAAGCTGCACTCAATACTGTTGGAAAACAGGCGCACAGTACAACCATGTCCCAGTTGCAGCTGTTAGATGCAAACAATGTTGTATCACATAGTACATACAATACTATCTCAGTGCCCTGCTCTGCAACCATGCCTCACTGTGTGCGCCACTCAGCCTCTCTTGTCTCTGCTTTCATCTCAACATCCCATCTTGTGAAATGGGATGCCACCTCTCATATCTTCTCTGCTCCATCAGTGCAAAGGAAGGTGAAGACTCCTGTATCCCAGCTGATGGCACTTTCCAAGCAATGTAGGAGAATGGGACTGTCATGTCAGTGGGTCACAGGGATAGAGGGGAACAGGAATGGGGTTTTGCCGAGAAGAGGGACTCAGAGAGGAGGAGGGAGTCACAGCAATTTCTACACTACTTGCTTTGGCTGTGGAGATAAGTGCCTTAGGAAAAAGTCCTGCAACTCCCAAACCCCACTTGTGACATCAGATCACTTGGACAATGGGGAAGGGTTAGTGAGGCCAGAGGAAAGATGGCTGCCTCCATCTCTTGCCCCTCAAAGTTCCACTTACCTCTGTCCAAAAGTTTTAATACAATGCTGATTTAGCATGGTTTCCTGATGGCTTTTCGTTTTATGAAAAAAAAGTCCAATTTCAGCTCTCCGTGACTGCTGTGTTCCTGATGGATGAATGTTATGGTGAATCTCAGGGTAACTTATACAGTTTAGGAATGATCTTGAGCTGTGAGATTTTTATGGATGTCTCTGTGGTAAGCTGAACTTCACAGAGAAGACAGGCTACGCTAATAAACCAGAGGAACTGAGAGAGGTTTCCTCTCTAAAGTAAGATGCTGCAAATAATAATTTTAAAAGGCCAACTTGAGGTTTTGCTAATTCTCTGTGGAAGTATAGCTGTATTTGGGAAGCCCTTTTGATGCAGGTGTAGAAAACGACAATGAACCTAGAATATGTTTTAATCAATATTGGGACCTTCCTGCACATAAATGGTCCATGATTGACTGAAATTATCTGTAGACTGTAACAAGAGCCACACACCCACATATACAAGGCTCATTGTTGCATGCCTTGACCACACTTTGGAAAGACTGTAGCTTTTCAAAGTTCCAGGAAACATTCAGACCTGGCAACATGTTTAGTTCCATATCTTTCTCCAAGTGTAGTGGCGAATATGTTTTGCACAGAAAACCCTCCTAACTGCAGTCTGTCATTTCAGAGTAGTCTTAAAAACCCAGTCATACATTAGCAAATCCCACCACCATCAGCTGTTTCAGACTTGAATCATATGCTTCTCTTTACTTCCTTCTGTTTTTTCTTCAGATGATGTTAAAGGCAGTCTGAATAGAAAGGGAGAGAAACCAGAGTTTTTAAAAGAAAGGCAGCAAGATTAGGATTCAAGCTTGGATAGCTGCTGCTGCTGCTTCTGCTTCTTCTTCTTTTTCTTCTTCTTCTTCTTCTTCTTCTTCTTCTTCTTCTTCTTCTTCTTCTTCTTATTATTATTATTATTATTATTATTATTATTACTAGAAATTAGTTTCTGTTTCCCTTGATCCCCACAATGCAAGAACAGCAGGATGCCTCACCTCACCTCATACCAACTTCAAGGCAAGAAAAGGAAGTAATTTTTCATTCATTGCATAAACGGCCTGTGTACATCCTTATCACCAGATATTACTGAAATAAGAAAACAAGCATGACTGCATAAAACATTAGATAATAATGAATTGTGGAAACATTAGAAATTAGAACAGTGCAGGCACAGTACTGAAACAGATATTAATTTTTACGTACTGTCATTTAAACCAATACCTATCTCCTGAGGATTAGAAAGTGTCTTGCTCCTTTCTGTCAACGATCTGATGCTGGACTCTAATTTCTTCACTAGAAATGTCCATTCTATTAGGAACATCTTCTCGCAGCCTTACTGCTGTTTACTAAGCAAAATAAGACAGAAATAACGGTCCAAACCCCAAATCGAGCAGAATCTCCTGCTTCTGCTTACATGTGTAGCACCTGTTGCAGAAAATGAAATAAAATCTGTTGATTTATGTCAGGGAAGAATTTCCCACAGATTTCTCATGTTTCCTTACTCCAGCTACTTGAAATAATAGAGGACATATCACATACAGCCTTAGTATTCTGTGCAGCCACACTGGGGATAACAGACAGAGCACGACATGCAGGGTAGTGCAGAGGTTAGTCCCAACCAAGCTGAGCTAGTGGATTCCCAGGCCACATCATCAGAACTGCTACAAATGGCGTTCGAATGCAGAACTTCCTCCTTCACATCCTTAGCTTGTGCGCTTTCTGCGTATGTCAGTGACCCCAGAACTAGCTCCAAGTAAGCTGATACATCATTGCCTTGCACAAGGTAGAATCTTTCATCCCTGCCGGGCAGCAGTTAGTTGCATGAACAAGTTACTGTGCCCTGGCTAGGTGCAGTGCTCTGCTGACTTGACGGTACCATTTCTACTTTTGAAGCTAGCTCAAAGCCAGCTCAGGGAGCTCTGCACTGTCAGCAACTGTACAGCACGGACATGGGCCACAGAAGCTATTGAGACAGGAATCCAAGGAGTGATGGGCAGCAGAATTTCAGAGTAGGCTGCAGGGAGGTATTTAGTACATTTAGCCCCTACACCCAGCACCCACAGAAATACTTTGAAACAGGAGTAGTATTTTATTTACCTACAAATGTGTATAAAGGGTGCACAACAACTCTGAATTCAAAGTCAGGTCCTCCAATTTCAGTCTTGCTGTTAAATGGAAGCTTCCCTGAAGGGAGAGGGACTCTGGGAATGCGGGTGTCACATCAGCCTTACCTACCCTCCAGTAGGAGTTGTGTAAAAGAAACCATATTCTCATCAGGACTTTCAGGTGTGTGGGTGTTTCCAGGAATAAACAACACCCAACCACAGAACAACCAGGAAGCAGCTTTATAAGCATACTATGTCACCTTACTGCCACAAAGCTTATAAATTTTATCTCCATAGCCAGCCTACCGTATTGTGCCATTCTACCAGGGGACTTGCCATGCAGTGGGACCAATGGGCTAGGAAATGACCTCTGTACATTGCCCTTTGTGGCATGCTGAAAGCAAGAGCTGAAATTAAAGAATCTGCAATTGAAACCATTCAGACAATCAAATTTTGGGCAGATCATGAGCATGTCAATCATATTCCAGGCAGACTGGATGAACTCTGTTAGAGTTAAGAACTGGAATAGTCAGAGGACCAGCCAGTCAGAGTAAAGTGCGTCAGCAAGGTAGGTATAGGAGAAGTTTTGCATCTGCCCACACAAGAAGTGAAGCTACTCAGTACTTTTGCTTTCTCTTTCACATACTCCTATATGAAAAATTAATGTATTTTGTTACACAGTACGCAAATAAAACTTATGAAATTATTTTTCCTTCATTATAAATGTAACACGTTCTAGGTGCTAAGACAGGTCATCAAAAAGCAGGAAATTCACTGACAAGTGTGACACACACTGCTATCGCTGAAAGAACTAATGTGGTTTTAATGCACGATACATCAGACAAGGCCATTGCATAATGTCATCCAGCCTTAATTTCACTGCCTTGCAAAATTGTCAGACAAAACCATCATCTTTCATTGCTGGGGTGCGCACTTACTCAGTGAGTAAAACAGATCTGTCAGTACATGCAAAATCACAATGCTTTTCCAGAACCATTCCCAGCTTCATAGATAATTGGGTTTACTCATTCATGTGCAGTCTGTTGAGCTATCTATATGGTCCCAAGATTTAGGATCCTCAGCTGGCATAGAAAGAGTGAGCAGGGAGAATTCTCACACGGAGAAAGTCATGGTAGCTCCATGAGAAGTCAAGAGAACCAGGCCAGCTTAAAAGTTTGTACCGGCTGAGGTTCCAGCACTCTGATATTCATGTTATCATTGGAAATGACATTCCTGGAAAGAATTTAATTTTTGTCTGCACCTTGATAATGAAAACCCAGCTTTACGGCTCCTGCACTTCCTGTTGAACGAGCCATTAGCATGGAATCTGCTGTCAGCAAGGACTTTAAGGCTGAGTTAAACCACTTCAAACAGAGCAGATCACAGACTGTGCCTTTGTCAAATAATATCTGATGACATTATGATAATTAACATCAAATGGGTCCGCAATAACTCACACTGAAAACCACAGGCAGAGCCCAGATCTGTGCTCTCAGAACACAGAAGACAGGGAAAGTTCAGTCTCCAGGAAGGCTGTGATGGCTCTGCATAGCACCTTAAACCTAAAATGCTTGAGTTTTCTCTGCTGCTGTGTGGAAAAGTGCACTTGCTGAAAGCATGTCTTTAGTCGCACCTTGTTGGCAACGTCTTCATCCTCAGCTACGTCTCAGGCTTCAGCTTCAGCTATCACAATGAGTTTATCCCTCTTCTTCTCCTCCTTTCCAGCAAATGCACACTACATTTCTGAGTGATGCAGCCAGCAAACCCTGACAACTTGCCTCTCTCTACATGCATTATTTCTCCATCCAGGTCATCTTCTGTCCCACTCTGGCCTTTCTCAGGGTCAATTCCTCTGTCATGGGATCCTGGCTCTCAATGTGTAACTGAGAGGACTGGCTCCAGGGAATAAGAAATAAAGTACTTTTCACTTCTTGTGGTAGATTTATGTTTTCAGTCGTGTCCTGCCACAGACTTAGCATATCTCACTTCCCAAGTTCTGTTGCCTGTAGCAGAACTTTCACTAGAAGAAGGAACTGTTGCATTACTTCCCAGACTCAGTCCTCCTCAGATTTCCGGATGTTATCATGTCCCTATGGATATGGTCAAAAATAGCAAGTATGTCTGCACCAGCTAACAAGAAAGAAATGCGAGCTTTCCTAGGCCTTGTGGGATTCTGGAGAATGTGTATTCCAGGTTATAGTCAGCTGGTGAGCCCTCTCGATCAAGTAACCCGAAAGAAGAACTATTTTGAGTGGGGTCTTGAGCAGCAACACCGCTTTGAGCAGGTCAAACAGGAGATAGCTTGTGTGGTCGCTCTTTGGCCTGTGCAGACAGGATGAACTGTGCAAAATGTACTCTACACTGCAGCCAGGGAGCATGGGCTCACCTGGAGCCTCTGGCAGAAAACATCAGGAGAAACCCGAGGCTGACCACTAGTGTTTTGGAGCCAGGGGTACCGAGGATCAGAAGCTCACTGCACCCCAACTGAAAAAGATACACTAGCCGTGTATGAGGGGGTTCAAGCTGCTTCAGAAGTTGTTGGTACAGAAGCATATCTCCTCTTGGCACTGTGATTGCCTGTGCTACACACTGGATGTTCAAAGGAAACATCCCCTCTACACATCATGCAACCAGCACTACATGGAGTAAGTGGGTAGCATTGATCAGGCAGCAGGCTCGACGGGGGAAACCCAGCCACCCAGGTATCCTGGAGGAGATCACGGACTGGCCAGAAGGCAGACATTTTTGAGCATTGCTTGAGGAGGTGCCTGGTGCCCAAGACGCACAACCATCTAATCTGTTATCAGAAGATGAAAGGCATTGTGCTCTGTTTACTGATGGATCCTATTGTGCTGTAGGAAACCATCGGAAGTAGAAAGCTGCTGTGTGGAGTCCCACAAGGCAAGCCATTGAAGCCACTGAAGGAGAAGGTGAGTCAAGCCAGTTTGCAGAAGTGAAAGCCATCCAACTAGCCCTAGAGACTGCTGAACGAGAAAAGTGGCTGTCTCTATACTGATTCATGGATGGTGGCTAATGCCCTACGGGAGTGGCTACAGCAGTGGAAGACCAATTGGCAATGCAGGGGTAAACCCATCTGGGTTGCTGCATTGTGGCAAGACATTGCTGCCCAGGTAGAAAACATCGCTCTAAAAGTAAATCATGTAGATGCTCACACGCCCAAAAGCCACGCCACTGAAGAACATCGAAACAATGAATAGGTAGACAAGGCTGTCAAACTTGAAATAGCTCAGGTGGACCTGGACTGGGAGTGTAAGGGTGAGCTATGTAGCTCAATGGGCCTATGAATCATTGGGACATCTAGGGAGAGATGCAACATACAGATGGGTTCATGGTCGAGGAGTGGACCTGGCTATGGAGGCCATCACACAGGTCACTCATGAAAATGAAACATGTGCTGCAATCAAGTGAGCCACACAAGTAAAGTCTCCCTGGAATAGAGGGCAGTGGCTGGGTTTTCAATATGGTGAGGCCTGGCAAACTGACTGTACAGGACCACTGCCACAGACATGCCAAGGCAAGCGCTACATACTCACCGTGCTGGAAGCAACTACTGGTTGGCTGGAAACATACCCTGTAAACTATGCCACTGCTTGAAAGGCTATCTTGTTTTGCCCATGACAGTAACTGCTGAGTGACCTCCCTGTCCTTATCTTGACCCACAAGCCTTTCGTCATATTTTTCTTCCCCTGCCCAGTTGAGGAGGGGGAGTGATAGAGTGGCTTGGTGGGCACCTGGTGGCCAGCCAAGGTCATCCCACCACACCTTCTCATATGAGCCCCTCACTTGTTCCTAGAAACCCAGGCTTCAACCAGAAAGTTGCTCCCGAAGTGTCTTAATGGCATCTTAAATAATATTTGCCTACCAAAAGCCAACTTTAATTCACACTCATCTGTTCCAGTGAACATCAACACAGACCATTTTTGAACACCAGTCTGACCAAACAAAACTACCAGAATATCAGACTACAGTCATCAGTACAGCTTACCGATGTTCAAACATGGTGTGCAGTCCTAGCTCCTGAGCAGTTCAATTTCCTGCCGACTTTGATCTGTTTTCTGTCTTTACCTCTTATGTCTCTGTCCTCAGTGGTAATTATTCTGACTTGTAGCTTTCAACAGCTGAGGCCTTTTCTCTACTGCTAGCCCACAGAACTGTGCTGGGAAAGTGCTGTGGCTTAAGAAAGGAAAAGAAACCCTGAATCTGAAATTAGTAGATCAGTGAGGCAGCGGGGAAACAGGTAGAGTATTATTTAAAAAACCCACACACAACAGTATTCTGAAAAAAAACAAACAGTTTTTCAGTGCAAGATGTGGGCTAGCTTCAATTTCTGTATTATTTCCGCTGAAAAGTATGTAGCATGAAGCTTTTCTTTCCCCTCAAAACTCAGTTTCTCCCACCTGGGTCTGGAAAGCCATGTTGTTCAAGATGAGACCTATGTTGCCAGTAGCTAAGTAGCTACTGAAGGGAGAAATCATTAAAAATATCACGTATAGAGAAAAGACTGCTTATTTTTTTGAGGGAGACATGAGGAGGAATGATCTTGGAGGCAGTGACAAAGAAGTGACAAAGAAGTAGCAGTAGCAGAAGGAGGAGTAGTAGTAGTGACAAATATGAATAAGTTTCTCTGCAGCTTCCCAAGACTAAGATTTCCTTTTTGATATTAAACTCAGCCTCGAATAATCTCCTCTGCTTTTACCCCCTCTGAGCTCTGCTGCAGGGTTTATCTTCACTCATCAGCCTCCTGAGGAGAGCCAATGAACGGAAGGCAGAGTTGTTCAATCTGTTTCCTCAGCGTTCGCCTAGGCTCAGCACAGGAAGCCTAGTGCTCTGAAAAGTCAGAAGGAGGAACCTCTCCAGCTTTGAGGACCCAGTCGGTCAGGAGCACACACAGCTAGAGGAGAGGAGTGGGAAAAGGGGAGAGAAAACACTGATATTGGCTGCTGAGGATGCACTGGCAGCCGAGAAATACTGCCCATGACCACAGCTAGGTTGGCAGTGGCGTGGATGGAGTGACGGAGCTGCCTGAGCCATGAAAGCAGGAGCCGACATGAAGACTGCTGGGAAGACTGTGTGTGTTTTTGTGCTGCTCACCATCACCAAGGTCACGAGAACAGCAGGTGAATCTAACTGGGACCAATCAGCCATCAGGATGGAAGAAAGGGAACTGTGCACAGGTATTTTCTTTCCATAAAAGCTATTCAACATGCTGTGGCTTTCTTTAATTGCTAAAAATTATCAAGCACAACTAAAACATGCTTCCCCAATATCCACTCCTGCTCTTTTTTCCTTAGTGGTCACAAGGCTGCCAGACATTATCCCTGTGACTTCCATGTAAGCAATTATTTAGTGACCCTCAGCTGGGAACGTACCGTTTGTCACAGATAGCCTTTTTACTCAGACCTCGAAATCCACATCATATGAGAAACGGATCCATTTGACACATTAAAAATATGCCTGGGAAAGTGTTTGTGAACTTGAAGCTTTTGGCCATGTTGTTTCTGCTGAAGAGAGGCTGCAGATACTCTGGAGCAGGGCAGGGATCTCTTGCATCTTTCTGAGGGGTGGTGGAAGATCACTGATGTGCTGACAGTAGGGAGCAGTTTCTGGAATTTCGTTCTGAAGCTAACGGGCACTGTCAGTATCAAGAGTGGGAAACACTTGTGTGCCAAAAACAGTGGCACTCCTAAGCCTTCCTAACCCCGTCTTTTAGTGTAGTTGTCTTGGTTTTAATATAGTCTAGCTGTGGCAGTTAATGTCTCTCACATACTGTTCATTTGCATTTCTAGAGCTTGTGCTCTTCCAGAGACCACCCAGCGGTCTGCAGACTTGGTAATGGAACTAGGGATTTGAGCAGGGCTTCCAGAAACCTCAACTGTCTCTGTATAGAGGGAGAAGGCAGATAGGTCTGTGAGATCCAAATTAAACTAGGGACATCTCCGAATAACAGGTAAGGTGCATGTGGCCATTCCTATTATGGAGAGGTAGAACTAAACTGCATGGATATGAGTTATTCAGTTCCACTTGGCCAGAAAGTAAAAACAGCTGCTTGGTGATATGTTAAAGCAAAAAGGATCCAGTCATTGCTGGCAGTGGGGGAACACTTTGTCTATAACGTGTTTGGCTGATCAAATGAGGGATCCAAAATGGTTACCTCAGTGCTACCCATTGAAAAAAATTGACATACTTCACAAATATTACTAAACTTTGCATTGGTATCCTCACACCAGGCAGGCTGGAGGTAAAAAACCTGTCCCTATTCTCTAGGTAAAGAAGTATCTCAGAAGAATACTGAGGAACCTGTTTGGGGTCATACAGACAGATTCTGGTAGCATCAGAGACAGTCTACATTTTGAATACAGCTGCTCAAAAAGTAAAGGAGTATGGACATGTCAGAAAACGTTGAAGAAAATGGGGGAGAGCAAGGGGAATCCTACTGGCAAAAATTCTTTTTAAAAATGGACTTTTCTGGAAATCTTAAAAAAAATCCAATGCCAAAAAGTGGTTTTTTTCACCCTGAAGGTAATTGCATTTTAACTTCTTGGTGTCTTGGTGAATCAGTGATATTCCCCTTCAAAGAACACAGGAAAAGATGTTCAGTTAAAATCTAATTTCATGCTTGAACCTTCCCCTCCCTCCCCCAATAAAAAGCAGCCCACATTTGATGGGAAGGTTTTAGCTAACACTGCTCTTAAATTTGTTTCCTTCAGTATTAGGCTGGCTGTTCTGAGCAAGATGTAGTGATAAGGTTTGTTTTCTTCAGAGATCACAGGCTAAATGTGTCAAGGTGATCCAACGTGTGTATTCTATCCAGAGAATTTTAGTGTTGTATGACTCTCAGAAGGAACTGTGTCGGCCCTGCTGAAGACTAGAGCAAGCTACCCTGAAAGAAATAAGGTCGTGCAAAACCTGTTGTGTGTAACCAGGCTTTATCTACCTTAGCATTTTCCTTAATATTTCCTTAGCATGTTGTTTTGTGTGGTTTGGTTAGTTTTCACAACAGCAGAAGGAGCAGCTCAGAAGCAAGGCTGAAGTCATGTCAGGATTGTCATATCTAGATCTGCTCCCAAGTAGAGCTGGATAATACGCTACTGAAGCTGCTGGTGCATGATCTGTACTAGCAGTCCTTCTGCGACAATCCTCATAGTAGCAGCAGTGGAAAAGACAGAAAATTGAAATCTTTTTGGCAACACTTTGAAGACTTCTCTAGTTTAACTAAGCAGACAGGACACCTCTGGTGGTTGCGTACATGCTCCACAGGAGAAGGGACAAGGGAGGGCAAGATCTTCCATGAGAGGTTCATGCAACAAATCTCCTTTTATTGGATTAATGTTTGCAATGTTGGACTGTGTAAGTCCTGCCTATGCAGTTGTATCCTGTGACAATAGGTAAGACGGACTGCTTCAGAGGAAGCTGCAAGAAATCCATTGTCAGTAATGAAACGTGATTCTGTATGGTTAGTTCAGTTCTGTCATTAGTAAAACACTGAACTCAGGGGCTTTGCATCAGTGCTGGAATTAGAGTGTACAAGGTAAATAAAAGTGAATTAGATTTACAGAGCAACCTGACTAGAGTTCAATGCATACGTAACTTTCTTGAATGCTAGTGCTTTCATTTAGTTTCTTTCCTTAATATAACTTGTAAATTCTCTTTCACTAGTGTCCTAGTGTTTTCTTGCCTTCTTGCTTTCTCTGTCCTAGTGTGCCCTGTCTCCTGTCCTAGTGTCCTAGTGCTCCTGTCTCTGTTGCCTCCTATTCTAGTTTACCGTGGAATCTTGCTCCAGATACAAAAAAAATCATAGCCTAAAAAACTATTCTGGGAAACCTACATTTGTCTCCATTTCACTATTTCTTTGCTGCTCCTTTGGGTCTATGTGCTGGAATCATTCTGACTTCTTTCACCCTAAAAACACTTGAATCCAAACAGCCTGGTTTTCTTACCCAAGTGCTTAAAACAGAATTCTGTACTATTAAGTTAAGCAAACATTTTCTTGGAAGACATCTAAATTGCCCCAGCACAATTTTCAAAGCATGACCTTGTGACATGAACGTTTTACTTTGCTGTGGTCCAAATGCAATGTCTGAATGTGTCTCGTTTCAAAACTATGGAAACAAGGAAGTTCAGACTTGCAAGCTGACCACATACTCCATGACTACAAAGCAGATTTTCTCTAGCTGGGAATGCACTTGTAGAAGTACCTGCTACTTAAAACTCACAGTTGATGTATTTTGTGTTTAGAGGTACAATCATTCGTAAGAAAAAAGTGTAGGGAATCTTCTTATGCTGCCTTATCTTTGTAGGGAGTAAGAAAATGCTAGGAAGAAAAGTACTATGCTAAAGCTAAGCCATAAACAAGGTACAACTCAGATTTTAAAGATATAGAAGTGAGGCCATAAGCATGTTTTCACAGCAACACGTTATGTCCTGTCTGCAACGTATGAAAAAGAGGGCATACAACCTACCGTTTGCAGTCAATGATCTATTTTTGTTCAGAATAGCAGGAAAATGCCACTTCAGCATAAATAAACAGTACAACTTATTTTATTCTTCTTCTCATGATGAAGAGAGTAAAGGCCAAGTTCAGCATGCAGAACAATCTAAAACATTCTGTATCTGTTTCTATACTGAGAAGTGGGGGGCCTTTGCACTTTGTTACACATGGTGTCACAGTGCTACTCTGGAAGAAATACTACCCAAGGCACTTTGGCATCCAGTGTGAACCCCTTTTCCCCTCATCCGTTCCAGTGCACGTTCTGCAAGGATGAAGACCTGCTTACTTTGCACACCGAAGTTGCTATACCAAGTTTAAAGTTTACAGTCAGACTGATATAATATGCGACAGCTTGTTAAGTTCAGTGATTATTTATTATCAGTTGAGGATTTGGCCAATGGTGTTTGTTCAGCAAGCTGGATGGCTCTAACACATCATTTAAACACCAACTACTTCCTTCATTAAAGAAGTGTACCCATCCTTTTCTCTACAAAGTCATGTTTATATTGAGATATAGCCCATTTACGTGAGGGCAGAAACAAAACCTCAGAAAAGACCCCTACATCACTGCATCAAATCACCTTTTTTTGCAGGCATTGTATCATCAAACACTTTTCATTAACAATCTGAGCACTGAAAAAAGCACCCACCTTATTGAAAGGCTGGTTTTAATCCTGATTGAGGCAAGATTCTCTATTCTAATTTCCAGCCTAAATTTGTTGTACTACCTATTTTTATTGTTATTAAATTTTAGGCTGATGAATTTCAGTACACATCTACCATTCTACTCATCAAGGTCACCTGGTTCTTTTTGTGTGACATTTCCATTCTTTATATTAAAAATGCTATATTCTTCCTGCTTTCAACAAATTTCCTCACACACTCCTGACAAAAATGCCAGTGCCATGAGTAAAACCGTTAAACAGAATTACTGTAAAAATCATCTGCTGAGAAACATTATTAGCAACCTCTGTTTTATTATTTTATTATTAGACACCTCTTTTTAACACTGTCTTTTGCTTTCTCTCCTTAATCTAGTTCTTTATCCATCATATTTCTCTCCAGTCATCCCTCTATTCTTCAGCTTAATTTATGACTTTCAAGAAGACACTGTATCAAACCACATCTCTACTTAGGTGAGCTTTAACATCTTTTCTTTGCCTTCAAAATCAGCTGTCTTGAATGACTGCTTCAAAGGATACTGGAGAATGCTAAAGAGAGAGAAAAGGTCATAGAAAAATTAAAAACTTGGAAGTGGCAACTGCAAAGGTGTATTCCACCTTGAATGGGAAAACTGAAACCTTGATTTCATTATTAAGTTTTGTCAGTGTGCTCACCTCTCTGCAACATATAAAGTCCCTTCCTAATATTACAGTTTGCCATCTAAAAAAAATCCAGCCATGCTGCAGACACTTCATACTGGAAAATCAGAGTTTACAATGGCAAAGTGTGTTTTTCTTGCTGCGTTTTAAGGTTCTATTTCAGCCTGTATGAGACAGCATCAGGAAAGAGGTTCATACTGCAAGTGACACAGTAATGGTGACAGAAGAGAAATGTGTTAAAAGGAGAACAAATAAGAATTTGAGTATGAGGAAGAAAAGAATTTCTGAGGATAGGAAAAAAGCCTAAATAGAATGAAATGGGAATAGGAGATATTTTCAAGGAATAATGTCGCGAATGGATAAAAGAGTGTGAGTGGGAAACTAACAACAAAGGTATGTCTCTTACTGTGTCCTTTTAAGGATATGTCCACGCCAAAAAAGCTGTGATCGCAGCTTCAAAAAACAGAGCCGTGTGAGCTCAGGCCAGCTAGTTTATGTATTTCTGTCATGAAAATTAGTCTGACTACTTGCTACTCACCCAGCACGCAGGGCTGGTTTTCAGCCTACATTCTGTCCTGTGCTGTTGTGGCTACATTTTAGGAGTCACAAAGCTACCGTGCATAAAACTCTGTCAGTACTTTAGCAATCCCTGTCCTAGTACAAAGCACTTCTATTTGTTCGTCTTTCGCTTCATTCCAGACAAGCCTTGCTAAGTGTCACACGCACTCTGTGGCAGTAGAAGGGGAAAACAGATGCAGAGCTCAGCTTGTTGTATCCGCCCTCTTCCAAGCGTCCGGTACTGCCTTTTTGATTATGACTTGCTATGACTCATATAATATATTCATTCCAAAATACAATTAGTCATTTGCTTATGGCACGATCATTGTTTCAGTTCATTATACCTCTAAGTTTAATACATCACTCTCTGCAGTGGCGGTGGTGGTGGGGAAATGCAGCAAAACGCTGTGGTAGGTTGTTACTGTAAGAAATAGAGACATAATAGGATTATGTCTGAGAAAGTAAAGCAGTCTCTTTACAGCACAAAAAACTCTTGAACAGCTAAACTTCTGAAGAGGGTGTCATGGAACTTGTGTCATTTTGGGGGCAATAAAAAATACTACTGTGGATTAAAACCTGCTATAAAGAATAAGAGAGGCTGGAAATCTTTCCTATTTGAGAGCAATCAAAAGCACTTTCAAGCTGCGTAGCTGTCTCTGATTTTGCAGCGATTCCCCTGAAAATTTCAGTGGCTTCACAATCAAATTTTCCTGTTTTTAAAATCTTTCTTTCTACTTTTACTGTGAGAAAGACTCTGAGAAACAGGAGAAATGACTAAATAAGTCATTAAAAGACACTGCAAAGGAACTGCAAAGGGACTGGTGCAACTACTTATCCACAAGATCTGTCAAACACAGTACCTAAACCGCGTTAAAAAAAGCCAGAGCCAAGTCTTTCCCCCAATCTTTTTCAATTACGGTAAACTTCGCATGACAACAGTAACCAGCACATTTTTGAAACACAAATGCAAACTCCTCAGCAGAGTTTGTTTTTTCCTGAGAGATGATACGTCCATTTTCAAACATGAAAGTGGAATCTGTCAGTGCATTGGAATGTGCACTCAATGCATTGGAGTAGAGCTTGAGAACCGCCTCAAACATGGCTTAAAATCTTCTTCAACAGTCAAGGAGAGACAATGAGGGAGGGCATAAGAGGGAGGGTAAAAAAGAAGACCCAGGGAACTACAGGCCAGGCAGTCTCACCTTTGTGCCTGGCAAGATCATGGAGCAGATCCTCCTGGAAACTCTGCTAAGGCACATGGAAAATAAAGAGGTGGTCGATGGCAGCCAACATGGCTTCACTAAGGGCAAATCATGCCTGACAAGTTTGGTGGCCTTCTACGACGAGGTTACAGCATTGGTGGATAAGGGGAGAGCAACAGATGTCATCTACCTCGACTTGTGCAAGGCATTTGAAACTGTCCCGCATGATATCCTGGTCTCTAAATTGGAGAGACATGGAGTTGATGGATGGACCATTTGGTGGATAAGGAATTGGCTAGATGGCCGTACTCAAAGAGTTGCGATCAACGGGTCAATGTCCAAGTGGCGTGCAGTGACAAGTGGTGTTCCTCAGGGGTTGGTACTGGGACTGGTACTGTTTAACATCTTTGTTGGCAACATGGATGTTGGGATTGAGTGCACCCTCAGCAAGTTTGCTGATGACACCAAGCTGTGTGGAGCGGTCGACACACTGGAGTGAAGGGATGCCATCCAGAGGGAACTGGACAGGCTTGAGAGGTGGGCCCATACCAACCTCATGAAGTTCACTAAGGCCAAGTGCAAGGTCCTGCATGTGGGTCGGGGCAATCCCATGCACAAATACAGGCTGGGCGGAGAATGGATTGAGAGCAGCCCTGAGGAGAGGGACTTGGGGGTGTTGGTAGACGAGAAGCTCAACATGAGCAGGCAATGTGCGCTTGCAGCCCAGAAGGCCAACTGCATCTGGGCTGCATCAAAAGAAGCATGGCCAGCAGGTCCGAGGGAGGGGATTCTGCCCCTCTACTCCACTCTTGTGAGACCCTACCTGGAATACTGTGTCCAGCTCTGGAGCCCCCAACATAAGAAGGACATGGACCTGTTGGAGCGGGTCCAGAGGAGGGCCACAAAGATGATCAGAAGGTTAGAGCACCTCTGCTATGAGGACAGGCTGAGAGAGTTGGAGTTGTTCAGGCTGGAGAAGAGAAGGCTCCAGGGAGATCTTCTAGCAGCCTTCCAGTATCTGAAAGGAGCCTACAAGAAATCTGGAGAGGGACTTTTGTAAAAAGGGCATGTAGTGACAGGATGAGGGGTAAGGGCTTCAAACTGGAAGCGGGTAGATTTAGAATAGATAGTAGGAAGAAATTTTTCACTATGAGGGTGGTGAGGCACTGGAACAGGTTGCCCAGAGAGGTTGTGGAGGCCCCATCCCTGGAAGTGTTCAAGGCCAGGCTGGACGGGGCTTTGAGTAACCTGGTCTAGTGGAAGGTGTCTGTGCCCATGGCAGAGGGGTTGGAACTAGACGATCTTAAGGTCCCTTCCAACCTAAACCATTCTATGACGCTATGACTCTATGATAATTGGTATTATAATTAGAGGAACTTCAGAGGCTGGAGTCAAATTGGAGGACCTCAGTCTAAAGGCCTCCTACCCTAGCCACCTGTCAGATTAGTCTCCAAGGTGAAATCTGCTCACGATGGATTTGCATCCACAACCAAAATAGGATGGTTCAGCCCGGAGCTGTACAGAACTCCTGGAACCTGACTCACCTATTTTCTGCATCAGTGTGACAGACAGCACGTACTCCTGGGCTCCTGAGCTCTGCTCCTTCTGGCCAACAGAAAAAATGATTGCCATTTTCCAGAGTCCACTCATTTGTGAAGAATAAGACTGAAAATGAGAAGCTATTTTTACAGGAAATGTGTAGATATACAATCCTTCGTCTCATCTCTCTTGAGTGCAACAAAAGTACTGACATTTAATTATTGCCCTGCGGTTATCACTGCACTGAGATGGACTCGATAGGTCACACCTCTTAAAATTTCTCATTCTTTGCAGACTCGCAGAGAATGAGGCCTTTGCTGCAAAGGTTATCCCCTTTTTCAGCTGCAGCAAGCTGTCAGTTCAGCTCAGCTATAATGTGGGATTTCAACTTGGGAGAAGTAGCAGTGCAATGTACTGGCTTTTTTCCCAGCCTTCGTTTGAATAGATGAATGCTGATGTGTGTGGCATATATGCCCTAACACATTGGTCATAAACCAATCAGCTACCACAGAGGAAACTTTAGTAACTGACTTTTAGCCATTTTACAGTATGAAAGCACCATTCCAGAAAACCGTGGTGCAGTGACAGGTCTGAATTAAAACACTTGCAGCACTGAACCTTTCCTCTTTAACAGAGTGGAATACTTTTGTTTGTTTAGTTCTCCTGCAGAGCAGACACATACCCTTTCGGTTTAGTGAAATTCCTGGAGGGAAGGGGAGATTGTGTCTTCCCTCAGAGCTGCTGAGTACATACCCAAGACTGCAGGCTGGGGCAGGCAGCATAAGGAAGGCAAAGAAAGCAGATGGGGAGACCCACAAGAAGTCATGGAAGTGATGGAAAAAGGAGCTCAGAAGAGATCATGTGGAATCTGTGCAGCCTGACAAGTCTCCAAACACTGGTGGAGTAGAAGAGAGGACCGGGGGAAAGAACCTCTTCTGTAGGGTCACAGAGAGCAGGGAAGATTTATTTTCAGGCAGGGTTTTTTTTTTTTTCATGAGTACAGCTAGCAATTCTGTGTTCCCTAAAGAGCTAACACTTCCTAGCATACTGGTTTATGTTCTAGTAAAACATATTTTTAGAGACTAGGTGGCTTTTGGTACGCTGACTAGAAAGAGAAAGCAGGTCATGTCCAACTTCAGCCCAACATGAGGTCCCAATATCTCCAAATTGAAGGAAATGCTATGGCTGACCAGGAGGGACAGGATAGGGATGAGGATAATTTCTGTTTAAAGAACTGCCTTTGTGCTGGTGGGTCCCATAGCCATCTACAGACTAATCCCTGCCAATATACATTTTGGACTACTTTTAAATAAAGCTAACTCTGTGCTGAAAGCCAGCAAGTCTTGACATCTCATTAGGCTATATTTTAGCTTGAAATAGGCAGAAAAGCAAATCCTCTTTTCATCAGAAATTGCTATGAAAATGGCTGACACTGTTCTTTATGGTTTGGAAGCTTCTCATCGAGTATTACCCAGGTCCAGGCCTATTTTGCTTGTGAGTGACAAGATTTTAGCTCACACAGTTCAAAACCTCACATTATCTGAACTTGGTACTATGCTCTGTGGTGAAACAACACAGAGCTCTCTCTTTGCATACGCTTTCTTGGGAGAATAGCAAGCATGCTGGAAGATTTCTGCACCACGTGATAATGTGAGTGAGGATCTATAGAAAAGGAACCATCCACATGGCTGACAAGCAGGGCTAATGAACAAATGCCCAGCAGAACTATCAGCCTGCCTACGCTGGTTTTGGGTCTCAGTTGAGTAGGTATCCACAGCATTCCACTATCACAACATGCTTCCATGCCATGTTGAACAGGAAGAGGATCAAAATAGGTGCAGGGTTTGTAATTACACCTTGCTCCCTTACCAGTTTTTTTCTTTCTCTGCCTTCAACACAAAGACAGACAGACAGAGTTTTAGACAGCTCTTGGGAGAATGCCAACAGGCTAACGGGGTCATAATAGAGGATAAAACCTCCTCCTAATAATAGATGTCTGTTCTAGAGAGATAAAAACATATTCCCTGTTCTACCTTAAGAGGAGGCCTTCAAAGTCCTTTCAGAAATACAAATTAACCAAACCTTTCAGGATTTTTGGCATACTCATTCTTCTTCTGTAAAAAAAGCCTAAAGATCATGTTTCTAGCAGCATGCCTGAGAAAAGAAGCAAAGCAAGGAAGAGAGTACACAATTCCTAGTTACACTGATGCTGACTTACCTGTGCTCTAGCAATGAAAGAGGGCAGTAAAGTGAATGCAGTTTAATTTTGTTATGTTTATAAGGCCTCTTAACAATAGTAGGAAACTGTACATAAGAGTAGAATAAACAAGATTTTTTTTACCAATTAATCTACCATCTGGGGAAAAGCTCTTGCCTTGCTAAAAGCCTTCTAAACTAATAACAAGATACAGGGGAATTCATAGAATCATAGAATGGTTTGGGTTGGAAGGGACCTTAAGATCATCTAGTCCCAACCCCCCTGCCATGGGCAGGGACACCTTCCACTAGACCAGGTTACTCAAAGCCCCGTCCAGCCTGGCCTTGAACACTTCCAGGGATGGGGCCTCCACAACCTCTCTGGGCAACCCGTTCCAGTGCCTCACCACCCTGACAGTAAAGAATCCTTCTACAAATGTATTGTAAACCTAAAATTGTACTTAAACAAGATGCAGCAGATTTTAAGCTGACTGATGTGACTTATCATTTGAAGTGAATGGTACTCGATTCATTCAGGGGAGAATATGACAGAAAGGCACAGCAGAAAGCACCACTTCCACTCCCTCTTTCTTTACAGTCTTGAAGCATGCAAGCCGTTATGTTGGGAAACTTGTACATTGCACTAGGCTGCTTAGGAGATGCAGAGTTGAAAGACAAGTAAAAGGAGGCTGCTTAGAAATGTAAATGGAAGTGTACACAGTTAAATATGCACAACATTGTCATTCCTGCACAACTTCTGCAAACATTATCCAAAGACACCCCAGCCCCAACACACAGGCTCTTTGAACGCTTAGGTTTGCTTAGTCATTTTCAGATGAGGTCAGCCATACTGATGACATGACTCGAAGCTCTGAGGCTCTTGGCAGTGTTCAACTGGGAGAGGAAACACTTTGTTCTCCAGTTTTCTGAGACATTTATAGATGATTTTCCTCTTCTACTAGAAAAAAGAAAAATTCTCAGAATTATGCTCTGACTTCCGTCTTATACAGCTGGAGTAACTGATACATTACAGCACTGTACGGTGTGGTGCAGTGTGGAGCAAAGTTGCAGTTATACCTCCTACCAATCTGCAGGAGCTAGGCGTAGGTTTGGAAATGTCTTCACCCAAAGGGTACTTAATCCTCAAAACCAAAAGGCAAAAACCTTTAAAGGAATCTGTAAGTACTTAAAATGCAGTGAACAGCGTTCATTTTGCAAGTCAGAAATCATTTCCCAAGAACACTGTTAAACAGAAGGAAAAGTGGTTGAGCTGGAATGGTTCATTCACCTACATTCCAGAACATAATGAGATTTCAGACAATATTACTAAGGTAAAACCAACTGTAGTTTTTCTCAAAGAGGCTCATAGCAATGATTTGACTAATAATTTTAAGTTGATGCTCATTAAGACCATTTCTTATAGCGTTGTGAATGTTCAGGAACTGGGCTTCATATTGTGGCAGCCAGCAGAAGCAACAGAATTCCAGCTCTGGGTAGGGGATAGAGAAACACAACAAAGTCAGGTCTGGTACCTCGGAGGAAGACTTTGACAAAGGTTTGATTAATCACGCAGAAGTTAGGTTTTCTAATTCTTTGCATATTCCAGCTGAGCTTTCAATTGCTGCTTTAGTCTATCTGCTTGAAAGGTTTGGGGAGGGGTTTAACATTTTTGGAATGATTTGGGAAACACTCATTTGTCAGTGCAAATCAGGTTGGTTAACTTTTGTTGTCCTTCCAGATTAATGCATGGTTTTGAAAGTAGTACTCTGTTTTTCTCCTCACACACAAGCTGTCAGAATGCTGCTAAAACCATTACTCAGCCCAAGGCAAGAGCAACTCGGGGTTCCACCAGAGACACAGAGCACTCAGAGATCAGTGGTTTACAGTCCCTGGTTTACATTTTAATGGTCACCTATTAAAAGAGGAAATGAGTGAGGTGGTAAAATCAGGCTGGCTTGGACTACAGCTATGGGTGTTATTCCTACTAACTCACTAATTGTTGCACCTAGGAGATTTTGAAAGAGAAAGGTTATTTTTCTGTAACAGGTCTTTTTCAGGTGGTTATTTATACACATACATACGTTGTGGATTTTTGGGGTTGGTTGCTTTTAATTTCAGCAGGACCCAAAGGATACTAAAGTCCCATTCCCTCACCTACTCTTCCCACTGGTTTACAACCTGTGCCTCAGACTCTTGTTTTCTCTCCGTCTCAGAAGTGCTTCACAAAGGAGGGTGGGCTGTGTATGTAAGTGCAAGCAACACTAATGCACATATAAGCAACTCATCTTGAAGAACAGTTAGAGGTGACCTTTCTTTCATCTCTGACTTGTCCGCATGTACCTTTACTGCGAACAAAGCTCACCAGAGAATACTGGTCCCAATGTGACTAGTTGAAAAAAAGCAAAAGAACCGACTGTCCTGAAGGTGGCATCATGTTGAGAGGCTTCAATGGTCAAGGAAATAGTGAAGTGAATCTTGGCTTTAGAAACGTGACCCCTTGGATGTGTCATCTGAAGACACAGGCAGATGAGGGGTCCCAAATCTGGTCAATATAAAGACAGCAAGCATGAGTCATATTCAATATGTGCAAAAAAGAATCAGTCCCAAAAGCTTGTGGGAAAAGAAAAACCAGGCAAATTAGTTTATTGGCTAAGAAGAAATTCAGGGATGCATAAGCAAAAATAAAATAAAATAAAATAAAATAAAATAAAATAAAATAAAATAAAATAAAATAAAATAAAATAAAATAAAATAAAATAAAATAAAATAAAATAAAATAAAATAAAGGCAATCCTGAGGGTGTGACTTGCCTTGAACAAGCACAGCACACAGAGGAGCCATAATAGTGGTCTGGCTCTCTGCCATTCAATGGCCAATGTGATAACTTCCGAAAAGGACAAGAGGATTAGGTCCAAGCTTTTCCATACAGACATCTAGCTTCAAGGACATAGCTCAAGGATCACAGTGTGAATGCATATGTATGTGTCAATGGATATGTTCACAAAGATTCAGAAAATGAAAAGACACGCCTGAGACATACGGCCAAAACTTTGCCTCCTACACAAAATCCACCATTGTTACTTATGTTGCTGCCATGTCTGAGACATACAGACAAGGCTTTTGCCCACAGTGTTGGATTCTGTATGAATGCAGAAGTAAAAGTTGTGTACTTCATTGGTAGCAAAGGTCCCAGAGAGAAGTTATTATCATGTGACTAAATGCAATAGTCAAATTTCTGTCATCTCAGCCTGTAAGTGGCAACCCACTGGAAGATTTGCCAACAGAAACACACTCTTCAGATCCTGAACTGCTTAAGACAATAGGAAGGAGTAGGGTCTTACTCCAGTATCTGTCTTAGCCACTAAGATGAGCCCCAGTGGGAAATTTGTGGAGAGTATTAGAGGGTAGGCTGTGATAGGCCACTGGCTTCATTATCCACAGCTGTAACATGAGATGACAATTTGCAGCTGAGTACAGACAGGGTCTCACGCTGGTGTGTAACAACGCAGGTATTTCTCTGTGAAGCACAGACCAGAATTCCAAGGCTGTGAGTGGGATCCTTCTCACATGTCCCTCTCCTTCTTTCTCTCCTTCAGGGGACAACAGAGAGTCAGCAACAGTAGGCAACAGCTGTGTGCTCACCTGCCCTCTGAAATCAAATATAACTATGATAACATGGAAAATAAGCCCCAAGGCTGGAGGCCCCTGCAGCCTGGGATACAGGGCTGATCATAACAAGACAGACAGAACAAACTGCAGTGACAGCATGAACTGGAAATTCAGACCGGATCGGGATCCTGCCCTCGAGATACGGCAAGTGGGAATAGCCCATGAGGGAAATTACACCTGCGAAGTCGTAGCAGCAGAAGGGAATTTCCACAAGACGTACCACCTGACTGTGCTGGGTAAGGGACTCCTTCCTCATTTTACAGTTCTCCAAGGGAGCGTGTCTGGGCCTGGACATACAAAGCTCCTCTCCCCATGCACCAGGGGAA